>CM038681.1:582715437-582868072 GCA_021605205.1 Aegilops longissima | reverse complement strand
GCGGTTAGCCTTGACCGCTTCTTCCTGTTGAGTCGCGGCCGCTCCTGATTCTCTTGGCCTGGCCGCTGGCTGACTCGGCCCGGCCGGTGCTTCTTCGCGCGCCTCGGCCCCCAAAGGCGGCGGAGAGCTCAGCGCCTGGATGGGCGGCTCTCTGCTGGCGGCGAGGCGACTTCATCATCAGGCCAGTCTGCAAAAGTGGCCGAGGGCCTGAAGTTGTCGGCCCCTCCCCCTCCTTCGGCATCGGCCTCCATCGCCGCCACGCCCAAGTCGGGGTCGTCGGCGTCACTCTCCGCCCGGTCGGGGACGAAGTCGCGAAGCCGGCCCCGCAGCGCCGGTTGAGGGCGGCATGAGAGGATTCTGAGTCAGAAAGGACCAAGGAAAGTAAGAGCCGGATCCGGCTAAGGAAGAAACAGAGAAGCAGAGGCGACTTACCATCGGCGGGGATTGGCAGCAGTATGGCTCCTTGCCGAGCGCCATTCCTCCAGCGAGGTCGCGATTCGCCAAGAAGTTCACCGTGTCCACCACCTCGCGTGGGGCATGTCCTTGGAGCACAGCGGCTGGGGTCGGCGGCCGCTCATCTGGCGGTCGGATGAGGCGGCCCTGAAGGGAGAACTTCGGCGCGCCACGGCGGCGGCCAGCAAGTCTGCTCGGTCAGGCCCTCCATTGTATCAATTCAGCGGGCAGCGGCGGCGGCGGTGCTCGCGAGTCGGCGTCCGGGCCTGTGGGACCAGCTGGTGGGTCTGCCCGCCGATTCGCCGCGCCACGTAGGGGTGGCAAGTTGACCCGATCGCCCGTCAGGCGGCGTTCTTAACGATAAATCGGCGCTGCCACATCTTCACCGACTTGATGAGGGGATGGCAGGGAATGAACTCTCGGCACCGGCCTCCTCTTGGCGATGAGCGTGCGCCGAGCCCGGCCGCGGCGGCGTGGGTCCCGAGCTTCGCGAAAAATTCCCCCACAGCTCGATGGTGGGGAGAACTCTGAAGAAACCGCGCCATAAGGATGCGAAGGCCATCAACACCACTGTGTTGGGGGTGAGGTGGTGCGGCTGGAGCCGAAGAACTCCAAACAGCGGAAGAAGCCGCTTCGCCCGGCAGCCCAACCAGCGTGAGGTGCGGCGGAAGATCACCGCTCGCCCTCCTCCGGCGCCTGGCGTGATTTTCGCCCTGCAGGTAGCGGGCTCGCACTAGGTGGCTGCGGGGATGCGGTAGCGTCGTGAAGGAACTTCGATTATGTCGTCATCGATGATGGAGCCGTCCCACGCCGGAGCATGCGGTGGGAGGCGCGGCGGCTGATGAGGAGCTCATCTCCGCGGCGAGGAAGAAACGAGGCTCGGCGCGGTGGAGCAAGGAAGAAGACGAGGCAGGGAGCGGGGATGAGAGAGTGCGCGTGCGTCGCCGCCCCCTCCCTCCCCCACCTACTTATAGGCGCCTAGGCTGCGAAGCCGAGGGGGCGGGCGTGGGATTGGTGCGCCCGTCCTCCGCCCCACGATTTAACCCGGCGTTACTGCGCGCGATAACGGCGTGGGAATCAACGCCCGCCGCGACCGCAGCGGATCCGCTGCTGGCCGGGCATGGTAGTGGCGGGCCCGCTGGCGGGCTTGTCTTGTCCGCAGCGTGGGCTGGCAAGACTGGGCTGCTGCGTGGCGTCGCGTGGCGGGACCATGATGGGCGGCTGCGGGAAGCTTATCCGACACGCCGCCGGATCAACTGCGACCTTGAAACCTTTGAAGAGCAAGGCGGCCCCCCAAAGCCGAGTCCGAAGGAGGCGGCGGGCGAGTCAGATTCTTCCACCAAAGGGATGAAGTTGTCGAGGCTCCTGACGGGCTGCCCTCGGTGCCTCCCGGCCGAGGACTCTTTGCCGAGTAATGGACTACGGGTAGGCAGACCCGAGCCCCTGAACCTTTCAAAACATCGGGCAGACTGCGCCCTCAAGACCCCAAGACAAAGAGCCGCCGCCAGATAGTCGGCAGTGAGTCGCCGACTACCCCTCGGGCGAGTCGAGGCCGCCTTGAGACAAGCCGACTCCAAGCCAGCGATCTCAGCAAGGCCCGGCTACAAGGAGTCGACCCGCGACCTCCACCACCTCACGCTGGCGACTATAGGGTAAAGCCGCCTCGCGGCCCATCCCCTTGATCCATAAAGGGCAGGTATGGCTACGAGCGCCCGTGCCGGCGGGGATCTCCGTCCGGCGCAGCACTGTTGCCATGCCGGCCTTGACATCAGCACCGTGGACAGATTCCTGTACCCACGATGGCCTGTCTGTACGACCCGAAGATGGCGGGACCCGCTGTCGGCGGGAGTACCGAAAACGGCGAGCACCCCAGGGCGGACCTGATGGAGTCGGCCTCCGAGTCGGCCGGCTCCTCCCGCGGGATCCACGCGCCATTAACGAACAAGGCGAGGAATAGCAGTGATACGCCCGCCCGGTAGCAGCTGTTGCCATAACCATGACCAAGCTCGCGTCATTAGAAGCACGGCTCTGATAATCTGCAGCGGCAAGACCCGCCATGGCGGACAAGGGCTGTCGGCCCCATCTTTGGGCCGCTGGGTGGGCCTAGTCAGCGGGCCCCGAGTCAGTGGAGAAGATGGCGACTTAGAGGCGGCGACTTGGACCCACACCCAGCGGATTACCGTTGTACCCCGGAGGTAGACCCTCTAAACCCCAGGGCACCCATGCAAAGGGTTGGAAGCTAGTAGTTTAGACACACACATAGAGGGAGAGAAGAGCAAGCCGTGCCTTCTCCTTCCTCACCCGAACAACTCAAGGAGCCTCTTGTACCCACTTTGCCATAGTGATCATGCGGAGACCCGTGAGAGCAGCGATGAGGGTGTTATCTCCTCGGAGAGCCACGAAGCTGGGTAAGATTCGCCGGCGTGCATGTCTTCGCCTCATCCCGTTTCCAGGCACCAGCGACGTTCTACTCGCCCCCTCCATGATAAGCCATCCTTTGGCATATGTCGCACCCAACCCCCGACACTTAGACTAGTAACATGCATATGTTACTAGTTTATGTTACTACCTCTATAGTGCATAGTATCTTACCTTAGTATCATAGGTGGTCTCATTTATTGCCATGCATGACACATAGTAGCATCACATTTATTATGTTACGGTATCTACATATGTTACTATAACCATCTTGTAACGCCCCGGATCCGATGCGCCAGGTGTCTGCCAGTTATTCGCCGTCGTTGCCATGTCATGTGCTTGCGTGTCTCTCTTTGCCATGTTATCATCTGCATTTCATATCATGTCATCTTGTGCATTTCATTTTGCATACGTGTTCGTCTCATGCATCCGAGCATTTTCCCCGTTGTCCGTTTTGCAATCCGGCACTCCTATGTCTCCCGGCGCCTCCTTTTACCTCTTTTCGTGTGCGGGTGTTTAACGGTCTCGGAATGGACCGAGGTTTGTCAAGCGGCCTTGGTATAGCACCGGTAGACCGCCTGTCAAGTTCTGGATCATTTGGAGGTCGTTTGGTACTCCAACGGTTAACCGGGTAACCGTACAAGCCTCTTTCTCTTTGCAGCCCAACACCCTTCCAAAGTGGCCCAACACCCATCTATCTCCCCTCCATGCTCTCGGTCGTTCGATCACGATCCCGTGGCCGAAAACCGCACCTCATTTGGACTCTCCTAGCTCCCTCTACCTATATAAACACCTCCCCTCCAAATTCGCGGATCAATCCCCCCCCCCCCCCCGAAACCCTAGTTTTCCCCTCCGTGCCGCGCCGGACATGTCCGTCCCCGGCCGGACATGTCCATCCGCCGCCTCCCCGACCAATCCGGTCGTGCCACGTGTCCTCGCCGCCGCCGCTCCCACCGCGCGCCCCGCTAAATCGCGCCAGCCCGCCGGGCCCGATCTGGGCCGAGGCCCGCGCCTCGCCTAACCCGCCGCCGTCCCGGCCACAAGCCGCCGCCCCGCGCCGCCGTGCGCCCGCGCCCGGCTGCGCCCAGCGCCGCCAGCCACCATGAGGCTCCGCCGCCCCTTCGCCTCCGCCCGCGCTGTCGCCGGAGTGCGCCGCGCCGCCTCCTCCTCCTCATCGGCTCCGCCCGACCTCGGCCCCGCGCCGCCCCGTGCACCTCCCGCGGCCCCGTCGCTCCGGCGCCGCCCTCCTCGACGTCCGCTGAAGGAAATATGCCCTAGAGGCAATAATAAATGTTATTATTTATTTCCTTATATCATGATAAATGTTTATTATTCATGCTAGAATTGTATTAACCGGAAACATAATACATGTGTGAATACATAAACCTACTGAGTGTCACTAGTATGCCTCTACTTGACTAGCTCGTTAATCAAAGATGGTTATGTTTCCTAACCATGAACAAAGAGTTGTTATTTGATTAATGGGATCACATCATTAGTTGAATGATCTGATTGACATGACCCATTCCATTAGCATAGCACCTGATCGTATAGTTTGTTGCTAGTGCTTTTCTTCATGACTTATACATGTTCCTATGACTATGAGATTATGCAACTCCCGTTTGCCGAGGAACACTTTGGGTGCTACCAAGCGTCCTGGCGTGCTGGGTGATTATAAAGGTGCATTACAGGTGTCTCGAAGGTACATGTTGGGTTGGCATATTTGAGATTAGGATTTGTCACTCCGATTGTCGGAGAGGTATCTCTGGGCCCTCTCGGTAATGCACATCACATAAGCCTTGCAAGCATTGCAACTAAATGTGTTAGTTGTGAGATGATGTATTACGGAGCGAGAAAAGAGACTTGCGATGTGAGATTGAACTAGGTATTGGATACCGACGATCGAATCTCGGGCAAGTAACATACCGATGACAAAGGGAACAACGTATGTTGTTATGCGGTCTGACCGATAAAGATCTTCGTAGAATATGTAGGAACCAATATGGGCATCCAGGTCCGCTATTGGTTATTGACCAGAGGTGTCTCGGTCATGTCTACATAGTTCTCGAACCCGTAGAATCCCTGACGCTAACGTTTGATGGCAGTTATTATGAGTTTATATGATATTGATGTACCGAAGGTTGTTCGGAGTCCCGGATGAGATCACGGACATGACGAGGAGTCTCGAAATGGTCGAGACATAAAGATTGATATATTGGAAGCCTATGTTTGGACTCGGAATCACTCCGGGTGAAATTGGGAATTTTAGAGATGCAGGGGTTACGGAACCTCCGGGGAGTCAATGGGCCTTGATGGGCCTTAAGGGAAAGAGAAAGGGGCCATATGCTGGCGCAGCCTTCCCCTTCCCTAGTCCTATTAGGATTAGGAGAAGGGGTGGCGCCTCTCTCCCTCTCCCTTGGTCAAACCCTAGTTGGACTAGGATTGGGGGAATCCTACTCCGGTGGGAGTAGGACTCCCAGCGCAGCCATAGGTGGCGGCCAGCCCCTCCCTTCCCTCCTTTATATCTGAGGCAGAGGGCACCCCATGACACACAAGTTGATCTCACGGATCTTTCCTTAGCCGTGTGCGGTGCCCCTTCCACCATATTCCACCGGTCATATCGTCGGAGCTTAGGCGAAGCCTGCGCTGGAGAAGTCATATCGTCGCGGAGCTTAAGCGAAGCCCTGCGTCGGTGGAGCATCATCATCGTCCTGCCGCCGTCGTCTTGTGGAACTCATCCCGACACTTTGCTGGATCGGAGTCCGGGATCGTCATCGAGCTGAGCGTGTGCAGAACTTCGGAGGTGCCGTCGTTCGGTGCTTGGATCGGTCGGATCGTGAAGGCGTCGACTACATCAACAGCGTTGTTATAGCGCTTCCGCTTTCGGTCTCACAGTGCGTGGGCGGACACTCTTCCCTCTCGTTGCTATGCCATCACCATGGTCTTGCGTGATCGTAGGAAAATTTTTGAAATTACTCGTTCCCCAGCGGTGGCATCCGAGCCTGGTTTTATGCGTTGATGTCATATGCACGAGTAGAACACAAGTGAGTTGTGGGCGATACAAGTCATACTACCTACCAGCATGTCATACTTTGGTTCAGCGGTATTGTGAGATGAAGCGGCCGGACCGACATTCTGCCAGACGCTTCTGCGAGACTGGTTTCCCGCTGTGAGCACTCGTTGCTTAAAGGTGGTGGCGGTGTCTGTCTCTCTCACTTTAGTTGAATCGAGTGTGGCTCGCCCGGTCCTTGAGAAGGTTAAAGCGGAGTCTATTTGACGAAATATCGTTGTGGTTTTGATGCGTAGGTAAAACGGTTCTTGCTCAGCCCGTAGCAGCCACGTAAAACTTGCAACAACAAAGTAGAGGGCGTCTAACTTGTTTTTGCAGGGCATGTTGTGATGTGATATGGTCAAGGCGTGATGCTATATCTTATTGTATGAGATGATCATGTTTTGTAACGAGTTATCGACAAGCTGGCAGGAGCCATATGGTTGCCGCTTTATTGTATGAAATGCAAGCGCCATGTAATTGCTTTACTTTATCACTAAGCGTAGCGATAGTCGTAGAAGCAATAGTTGGCGAGGCGACAACGATGCTACGATGGAGATCAAGGTGTCGCGCCGGTGGCGATGGTGATCATGGCGGTGCTTGGAGATGGAATCACAAGCACAAGATGATGATGGCCATATCATATCACTTATATTGATTGCATGTGATGTTAATCCTTTATGCATCTTATTTTGCTTTGATTGGCGGTAGCATTATAAGATGATCCCTTACTAAATTATCAAGAAGTGTTCTCCACGAGTATGCACCGTTGCGAAAGTTCTTCGTCTTTGAGACACCACGTGATGATCGGGTGTGATAGGCTCTACGTTCAAATACAGCGGGTGCAAAACAGTTGCACCGCGGAATACTCAGGTTATACTTGACGAGCTATGCATATAAGATATGACCTCGGAACACGGAGACCGAAAGGTCGGCGTGAATCATATAGTAGATATGATCAACATATTGATGTTCACCATTGAAACTACTCCATCACACGTGATGATCGGTCATGGTGTAGTTGATATGGATCACATAATCACTTAGAGAATTGGAGGATATTTTTCTAAGTGGGAGTTCTTAAGTAATATGATTAATTGAACTTTAATTTATCATGAACTTAGTCTGGTAGTATTTTGCAGATTATGTTGTAGATCAATAGCTCGCGTTGTTGCTTCCCTGTGTTTATATGTGTTCCTAGAAAATTGTATTGAAAAATGTTAGTAGCAATGATGTGGATTGGATCCGTGATCTGAGGTTTATCCTCATTGCTGCCTGAAGAATTATGTCCTTAATGCACGCTAGGTGACAGACCTATTGCAGGAGCGGATCTGGGGCGTTATGAGCGTTTGGCTAGCTCAATATGATGACTACATGATAGTTTAGTGCACCATGCTTAACGGCTTAGAATCGGGACTTCAAAGGCGTTTTGAGCGTCATGGACCATATGAGATGTTCCAGGAATTGAAGTTAAATATTTCAAGCAAATACCGAGTTGAGAGATATGAAGTCTCCAACAAGTTCTATAGCTAAAAGATGGAGGAGAATCGCTCAACTAGTGAGCATGTGCTCAGATTATGCGAGTACTTCAATCGCTTGAATCAAGTGGGAGTTAATCTTCCGGATAAGATAGTGATTGACAGAATTCTCTAGTCACCATCACTAAGTTAGTAGAACCTCGTGATGAACTATAGTATGCAAGGGATGACGAAAAAGATTCTCGAGCTCTTGGCGATGCTAAAATCGGCGAAGGTAGAAATCAAGAAAAACATCAAGTGTTGATGGTTGACAAGACCATTAGTCTCAAGGAAATTGGCAAAGGGAAGAAGGGAACTTCAAAAGGAGCGGCAAGCAAGTTGCTGCTCGGTGAAGAAGCCCAAGTCTAGACCTAAGCACGAGGCTGAGTACTTTTGCTGCAATGGAACTGGTCCTTTGGAGCGGAACTACCCTGAATATTTGGTGGATAAGATGGATGGCAAAGTGAACAAGGTTATATTTGATATACAGGTTATTGATGTGTGCCTTACTAGTGTTTATAGTAGCCCCGAGTATTTGATACTTGTTAGGTTGCTAAGATTAGTAACTCGAAACAGGAGTTCTGAGAATAAGCGAGACTAGTTAAAAGGGAAGTGACGATGAGTGTTGGAAGTAGTTCCAAGATTGATATGATCATCATCGCACACTCCTATACTTTCGGGATTAGTGTGGAACCTAAATAAGTGTTATTTGGTGTTGAGCATAAATATGATTTGATCATGTTTATTGCAATCTGATTATTCATTTAAGTAAGAGAATAAATTGTTGTTACATTTACATGAATAAAACCTTATATGGTTACACACCCAATGAAAATGGTTCATTGGATCTCGATCATAGTGATACACATATTCATAATATTGAAACCAAAAGATGCAAAGTTAATAATGATAGTGCAACTTATTTGTGGCACTTGCCGTTTAGGTCATATTGGTGTAAAGCGCATGAAGAAACTCCATGCTGATGGGATTTTGGAATCACTTGATTATGAATCACTTGATGCTTGCGAATCGTGCCTTTTGGGCAAGATGACTGAAACTCCGTTGTTGGAACAATGGAGCGAGATCTTGACTTATTGGAAATAATACATACCGATGTATGCGATCAATGAAGTGTTGATGCTCGTGGCAAGTATCGTTATTTTCTGACCTTCACAAGATGATTTGAGCAGATATGGGTATATCTACTTAATGAAGCACAAGTCTGAAAACATTTGAAAAGTTCAAATAATTTCAGAGTGAAGTGGAGAATCATCGTAATAAGAAAATAAAGTTTCTACGATCTGATCGTGGAGGAGAATTTTTGAGTTACGAGTTTGGCCTTCATATAAAACAATGTGGAATAGTTTCACAGCTCACGCCACATGGAACACCATAACGTAATGGTGTCCGAACGTCATAACCGTACTTTATTTTGATATGGTGCGATCTATGATGTATCTTACCGATTTACCACTATCGTTTTGGGGTTATGCATTAGAGACAGCTGCATTCACGTTTAATAGGGCACCATCTAAATCCGTTGAGATGACACCGTATGAACTATGGTTTAGCGATAAACCTAAGTGTCGTTTCTTAAAAGTTTGGAGTTGTGATGCTTATATGAAAAAGTTTTCACGATAAGCTCTAACCCAAATCGGAGAAGTGCGTCTTCATAGAATACCCAAAGGTGACTATTGGGTACACCTTCTATCACAGATCCGAAGGCAAGTTTTTTCGTTGCTAAGATGGATCCTTTCTAGAGAAGAAGTTTCTCTCGAAAGAAGTGAGTGGGAGGAAAGTAAAGAGCTTGATAAGGTAATTTGTACCTTCTCCCGAATTGGAAAGTAGTTCATCACGAAATCAGTTCGGTGATTACTACACCAATTAGTGAGGAAGTTAATGATGATGATCATGAAACTTCAGATCAAGTTACTACCAAACCTCGTAGGTCTTCGAGTAAGATCCGCACTGAGTGGTGCGGTAATCATATTCGGAAGTCATGTTACTAGAACATGATGAAACCTACGAACTATGAGGAAGCGATGATGAGCCCAGATTCGCGAAATGGCTTGAGACCATGAAATCTGAGATAGGATCCATATATGAGAACAAAGTATGGACTTTGATTGACTTGCTCGATGATCGGCAAGCCATGTAGATAAATGGATTTTCAAGAGGAAGACAGATGTTGATAGTAGTGTTACTATCTACAAAGCTCGACTTATGCAAAAAGGTTTTGACAAGTTCAAAGTGTTGACTACAATGAGATTTTCTCAAGCTGTAGCGATGCTTAAGTCTGTCCGAATCATGTTAGCAATTGCCACATTTATGAAATCTGGCAAATGGATGTCAAAACTACATTCTTTAATGGATTTATTAAAGAAGAGTTGTATATGATGCAACCAGAAGGTTTTGTCAATCCTAAAGGAGCTAACAAAATGTGCAAGCTCCAGCGATCCATCTATGGACTGGTGCAAGCATCTCGAGTTGGAATATATGCTTGATGATTTGATCAAAGCATATGGTTTTCTGAGACTTTTGGAGAAGCCTGTATTTACAAGAAAGTGAGTGGGAGCACTACAGCATTTCGATAAGTATATGTGAATGACATATTGTTGATCGGAAATAATGTAGAATTATTCTGCAAAGCATAAAGGAGTATTTGAAAGGAGTTTTCAAAGAAAGACCTCGGTGAAGCTGCTTACATATTGAGCATCAAGATCTATAGAGATAGATCAAGGCGCTTGATAAGTTTTTCAATAAGTACATACCTTGTCAAGATTTTGAAGTAGTTCAAAATGGAACAGCCAAAGAAAGAGTTCTTGCACGTGTTACAAGGTGTGAGATTGAGTAAGACTCAAAATCCGACCACGGCGAGAAGATAGAAAGAGAATGAAAGTCATTCCCTATGCATCAGCCATAGGTTCTATAAAGTATGTCATCTTGTGTACAGATCTATTGCATACCCTACCACTATGCTTGGCAAGGAGTGCAATAGTGATCTAGGAGTAGATCAATGGACAGCAGTCAAAATTATCCTTAGTAGAATAAGGATATGTTTCTCGATTATGGAAGTGACAAAAGGTTCGTCGTAAAGGGTTACGTCGATGCAAGTTTTGACACCGATCTGGATGACTCTAAGTCACGACCTAGATACATATTGAAAGTGGGAGCAATTAGCTAGAGTAGCTCCGTGCAGAGCATTGTAGACATAGAGATTTGCAAAATACTTACGGCTCTGAATGTGACAGACCCGTTGACTAAAATTATCTCACGAGCAAAACATGATCACACCTTAGTACTCTTTGGGTGTTAATCACATGGCGATGTGAACTAGATTACTGACTCTAGTAAACCCTTTGGGTGTTGGTCACATGTCGATGTGAACTATGGGTGTTAACCACATATAGATGTGAACTATTGATGTTGAATCACATGGCGATGTGAACTAGATTATTGACTCTAGTGCAAGTGGGAGACTGAAGGAAATATGCCCTAGAGGCAATAATAAATGTTATTATTTATTTCCTTATATCATGATAAATGTTTATTATTCATGCTAGAATTGTATTAACCGGAAACATAATACATGTGTGAATACATAAACCTACAGAGTGTCACTAGTATGCCTCTACTTGACTAGCTCGTTAATCAAAGATGGTTATGTTTCCTAACCATGAACAAAGAGTTGTTATTTGATTAATGGGATCACATCATTAGTTGAATGATCTGATTGACATGACCCATTCCATTAGCATAGCACCTGATCGTATAGTTTGTTGCTAGTGCTTTTCTTCATGACTTATACATGTTCCTATGACTATGAGATTATGCAACTCCGTTTGCCGAGGAACACTTTGGGTGCTACCAAGCGTCACAGCGTAAGCTGGGTGATTATAAAGGTGCATTACAGGTGTCTCGAAGGTACATGTTGGGTTGGCATATTTGAGATTAGGATTTGTCCTCCGATTGTCGGAGAGGTATCTCTGGGCCCTCTCGGTAATGCACATCACATAAGCCTTGCAAGCATTGCAACTAAATGTGTTAGTTGTGAGATGATGTATTACGGAGCGAGAAAAGAGACTTGCCGATGCGAGATTGAACTAGGTATTGGATACCGGCGATCGAATCTCGGGCAAGTAACATACCGATGACAAAGGGAACAACGTATGTTGTTATGCGGTCCGACCGATAAAGATCTTCGTAGAATATGTAGGAACCAATATGGGCATCCAGGTCCGCTATTGGTTATTGACCGAGAGGTGTCTCGGTCATGTCTACATAGTTCTCGAACCCGTAGGGTCCCTTACGCTTAACGTTTCGATGGCGGTTATTATGAGTTTATATGATATTGATGTACGAAGGTTGTTTGGAGTCCGGATGAGATCACGGACATGACGAGGAGTCTCGAAATGGTCGAGACATAAAGATTGATATATTGGAAGCCTATGTTTGGACTCGGAATCCTCCGGGTGAAATTGGGAATTTTACCGAGATACTGGGGGTTACGGAACCTCCGGGAGTCAATGGGCCTTGATGGGCCTTAGGGGAAAGAGAAAAGGGGCCATATGCTGGCGCAGCCTTCCCCTTCCCTAGTCCTATTAGGATTAGGAGAAGGGGTGGCGCCTCTCTCCCTCTCCCTTGGTCAAACCCTAGTTGGACTAGGATTGGGGGAATCCTACTCCGGTGGGAGTAGGACTCCCAGCGCAGCCATAGGTGGCCGCCAGCCCTCCCTTCCCTCCTTTATATACAGGGCAGAGGGCACCCCATGACACACAAGTTGATCTCACGGATCTTTCCTTAGCTGCAGCGGTGCCCCTTCCACCATATTCCACTTCGGTCATATCGTCGCGGAGCTTAGGCGAAGCCTGCTTGAGGAGAAGTCATATCGTCGCGGAGCTTAGCGAAGCCCTGCGTCGGTGGAGCATCATCATCGCCACCACGCCGTCGTCTTGACGGAACTCATCCCGACACTTTGCTGGATCGGTCAGGGGATCGTCATCGAGTGAGCGTGTGCGAACTTCGGAGGTGCCGTCGTTCGGTGCTTGGATCGGTCGGGTCGTGAAGGCGTCGACTACATCAACAGCGTTGTTATAGCGCTTCGCTTTCGGTCTCACAGTGCGTGGACGGACACTCTTCCCTCTCGTTGCTATGCCATCACCATGGTCTTGCGTGATCGTAGGAAAATTTTTGAAATTACTACGTTCCCCAACATCCGCGCCCGCTCCGGCCGCCTCCTCCGACCCCCTCCGGCCGTTCTCCGGCCATACTCCGGCGAGGGGGGCTCGTGGATGAGATCCACCAGTGCAACCAACCAAACGGTCGTGTCCCTCCCGGATCCCCGCGTCCCGGATATCTCCATCCCGAGTTGACTTTCGGAGGTTATAAATTCCACCAAGTCCCCGAGTTTTTGTTATTTTCACGCATTTTCATCGTGCCATAACTCTGCATCCGTAGCTCCGTTTTGTTCGTATTATATGTCAAATTGTTCGCCTCGAAGAGTAGATCATTTCATCTCACTGCATCATTTTCATTTGAGCTCATCTTGATGCCCGAAATGCTGTTAGAAGAGTGCTTTGTGATGTTAGTTTCTGTTTCTTAACAGAACATGCACTTTTGTCATTTTTGCCATGATTGATGTGTGCATCCTATGAACTTGAGTCCTACATGTGTTTTGTAATATGCCATGCCATATTTACAGGGGTGTATGACATGTATTTTTGTGATCAATGTGGTGACTAGCACAAGCATGCAAACTAGCCTTCATGATGTTGCTGATTTCAGCCCCTGTTTTGCTGATATTTTTATGCCATGTTAACTTGATGCTACCAAGAGATCCATGCATATTTTGAGATTATGGTTATTGTCTATCCATCCATGCCCTTGTATGAAATTATGGAGTGCCATAGCTTGAGCCAATCGAGCTCTACTTTTGCTATAAAATGTTTCCTGGCAGGTTGTTTACATGTTATTCAATTTTGCCAAGGTTGTTGTAGTTGATCCAAGCATGCTATGTTGTTGTTCTTGCCATGTATAGCTTCTATTCCATGTATTCTTACTGTTGGTTGCCTTTCCATGCCATGTATTGCTCTGTGGTGAGTGGTTCAAGCTCACCAATATGCCTACTTATCGTTGTTCCTGCCATGTATGAATCTGTAATATAACTTGCCATGTTTGCATGGGTGCCATCATATTTTCTGATCCTTTTTGGCTTATGGTCAGTAAGGGACTTTTGTTCTATGCAATTATTAGATTCATGCCATGCCTTTGTTTGCCATGATAAGTTCCTGTAACATGTCGTTTGATAGCTCTAAACATTGCAACCTGATGTTAATTTCTGCAAGTCTGAAACTGTTATTATTTGCAATCTTGCCATGTCATTTTGAGCATGTTCTAGTGATTTCTGGAGATAGCTCAGTGTTCATGTTTTGTCATGCTTTACCTGTACATCATGCCCATGCCTTTTGTTATCATGTTGAGATCCTATAGCATGTTGTTTTGATGCTTGCAATATGCCAAGTTGCTGTTTTGGACAGATTGTTGTCATAACTTGTATAGGGTGTATGTGTTGATCCGTTGCTCCGTTTTGAGTGTGCTCTATATGAAACTTGTTTGATTTTGCATGTAGATTCATATTATCATATTGCATCCTTGTTTTGAGGTGTTTGCATGATGTTTGTTTGCATTTTGCATCAATGCCATGTTTAACTTGTTTTGCTCATATCTTCTAGGCCGTAGCTCCGAATTAAATGAACTTTATATGTAACTTGACTAGATTTTCGTGTAGATCATCGTGGTGCATCTTAACTTGATGTTTAACAACTTGAACATAAGGTTTATTCAGATCTGGACCAATTTCGAAATTTGCATATGAGGACTTACCGGAATTGTTCTATGTTGTTTCCGGCCTCATTTAAACTTGCCCTGATGTGTTGCTCTTGTTTGCATCATCTCTTGCCATGAGTAGCTTCATGTAGCTTTGTCATGCATCATTCTTGGTTGAGCATCATGTCTTGTTCATGTGTGGTGTGTTTACTATGTTGTGTGCTTCTTCTTGTTAGTTCCTGTTTCGTTGCGATCGTGAGGATTCGTTCGTCTACGCTTGGTTCGTCTTCGTGGCTTCATCTTCTTCATGGATTCGTTCTTCTTCCTTGCGGGATTTCAGGCAAGATGACCGCTACCCTGGATCTCACTACTATCATTGCTATGCTAGTTGCTTCGTTCTACCGCTATGCTGCGCTACCTATTACCTGTTTATCAAGCCATCCCAAATTGCCATGTCAGCCTCTAACCTTTGACACCTTTCCTATGCAAACCGTTGTTTGGCTATGTTACCGCTTTGCTTAGCCCCTCTTATAGCGTTGTTAGTTGCAGGTGAAGATGAAGTTTGTTCCTTGTTGGAACATGGAGATGTTGTTCCTTGTTGGAACATGTTTACTTGTTGGGATATCACAATATATCTTATATTATTAATGCATCTATATACTTGGTAAAGGGTGGAAGGCTCGGCCTTATGCCAGTGTTTTGTTCCACTCTTGCCGCCCTAGTTTCCGTCATATCGGTATTATGTTCCCGGATTTTGCGTCCCTAACACGGTCGGGTGATTTATGGGACCCCCTTGACAGTTCGCTTTGAATAAGACTTTTCCAGCAAGGCCCAACATTGGTTTTACCATTTGCCTCACCTAGCCCTTTTTCCCTTGGGTTTCCGGAGCCCGAGGGTCATCTTTATTTACCCCGGACCAGTGCTCCTTGAGTGCTGGCCCGAACTAGAGCCCTGTGCAGCGCCCCTCAAGGCAACTTGAGGTCTGGTTTTAGTTATGCGGACTGCTCATCCGGATGTGCCACGAGAGCGAGTGCGTCGACTCCTATCGGGATTTGTCGGCACATTGGCGGGTTTGCTGGTCTTGTTTTATTGCTGTCGAAATGTCTTGTGGCCGGATTCGAGACTGATCGGGTCTTCCGGGAGAAGGAATATCCTTCGTTGATCGCGAGAGCTTATCATGGGCTAAGTTGGGACACCCTGCAGGTATAAACTTTCGAGAGCCGTGCCCGCGGTTATGTGGCAGATGGGAATTTGTTAATATCCGGTTGTAGTAAACTTGAAGCAAAACTCTTCTAAAATACACCAACAGTGTGCGTAACCGTGAGTGTCTCTTTTCGGGGTTGATCGAGAGGAGAACACGGTTTCTGGGTTATGTTTGACGTAAGTAGGAGTTCAGGATCACTTCTTGATCATTACTAGTTGACGATCGTTCCTTTGTTTCTCTTCTTGCTCTCATTTGCGTATGTTAGCCACCATATATGCTTAATCGCTGCTGCAACCTCACCACTTTACCCCTTCCTTTCCCATTAAGCTTTGCTAGTCTTGATACCCATGGTAATGGGATTGCTGAGTCCTCGTGGCTCACAGATTACTACACCACTAGTTGCAGGTACAGGTTGTCACGATGATCATGGCGCGAGAGCGATGTTTACTTGTGTTGGAGTTCTTCTTACGCTTCTTCGATCGGGGATAGGTTCGGTCGGCAGCTGGGCTAGCGAGGTGGATGTCGTTTGAGCTTTGTTTATGTTTCATCCGTAGTCGGATGTTGATCTTGTATATGATGTTGATGTATTCTTGTGGCATTTGTGCCTTATGTATGTATCCCCACTATTATGTAATGTTGATGTAATGATATCCACCTTGCAAAAGCGTTTCAATATGCGGGTCTATCCTTGGTGGGACCGTCGAGTTCCTTTTGGATAGGGTCGCATATTGGGCATGATAAGTTGGTATCAGAGCCTCGACCGACCTTAGGAGCCCCCTTGATTGATCGTGTAGTTTGGCCGCAGTTGAGTCTAGAATTAAAACTATTTTCGGAGTCTAGTTATATCGGAGAGTAGGATTTATTTTTACTCCTCAGCCCCTTCGTCGCTCTGGTAAGGAATCTTGATGTAGGTGTTTTGAATTACTTCTCTTCCCCTTCAAAAAATTTTTAGGTTCACGTAGTTGGGTTTTCCGATCGTTGTTCCTCAGCTCTTTGCATCCTGTGCATTTCTCGTCATAGTGATTCGAGCCTCTCCGTTTTTGCAAGTTCAATCCTCAGTTGTCTTATTTTCCCACCCGCCCTCCCTGTTCTTCTTCTCGGAACCGGAGTCCGTAATCGAGTATCCATCCTACTCATGTGAAGTCTTTGCTCTCTCTCCTCAATGATTCCAACTGGTGTTTTCTCTTCAAGATATTCGTCGTTTCCCCTTCCAAGTTGTCTTTGTTTTCCCGCCCTCCCACCCTTTGTCTTCCCGGAGTTTGAGTCTGTTTCGACAATCAATTTCATTCGTATGGAGCCTCTTCAGTCTTCTATCAATCATTTCAACTGGTGGTTTCTCGTCTAGTTCGTCATTCTTCCTTCCGGTGGTTTCAATTCAAGTTTTTCGGGTTGATCTTATTCTTTCTCTCGGCTCAAGTGTTTTCCTTGCTCGTTCGCCTCTCGTCAGTTTATCCTTCCGGAGTGTTCAAGACATCTCAGGAGATTCGTCTGTGTTCCAATTAATTCGAGGTTGTCACCTCATTCAAATATTTCAATTGTTCCGGTGCATCATCTATCTGTTCAACATCCCTTGCCAACGGTGTTTTCCTTTAGTGGGCCCTAACCCACAGGTCTTTCCCAGGATCTTACCTGACTCTTCTAATTCCCCGGAGTTATTCCCAAATTCTTTTCAAGTGTGACGTAAGAATGGATTCCATCAGTCACATGCCTTGTCAAGATCGATTTCAAATCATTTTCATTGTTGACTCAACCTCTTTGCTTTTCATTATTCCGGAGTTTCTCAACAATTTCGGTTGAGTTTCTCGTCGTCTTTCTCAGCTTTGAAGATCGAAGTAGAGTTTCTCTTAAATCTTGCCCGTTCCCCCGGAGGTTCATGGTGCCAGCTCGATGTTATCCTATCTAATTGTTTCCAGTCGCGCAATTCTTTTCATCCATCCGGAGTATTTCAGGAGTTACTTTCCGTCTCAATCATCCGGAGGCCATCGTTCCAGAAGAATTCTTCTTCCTCACATTCCAGTTATCATTCTCTAAGTATCCCGGTGTCGCGCTCAAGTGCTCTTTAATCAGTTCGAGTTCTTCCCGTTCTTTTGCATCTAAATCCCCTCGAGCATATTGGTTCTTCTAATTCTTCCCGGCGATTCTTTCTCTTTTCTTCATTCTTTTTCAGTTCTAGCGGTGGTTCGTTCAAGATTCTTTTCCTTGATTATCATTTTAATTCATTCGTTCTTCTCAATCCTACCGGTGGTTCATGAAGACCTTCTCAAGTTTGTGATATGTCACTTCTCAATTCTTTTTCAAGAAGAATAAGTAGTTTGCAAAATCCATTGTTGGTCATCAATTTAATTTGATGAAGGATAAGCATACAATAAATCTTATTCTTATTTCATCCTAAGGATTAATCCCTTCCTTCAGAGTTTGTTCGTGAGGAATAAATTCTAGTTCCAAGTGTGTTCATCTTTTCTTTTCCGGAGTTCAAATTTTCCTCGGCCATTTCGTCGGAAACCTCCGTCTAAATCACCACAAGGCTCATCTTATTCTTTCCTCCTTCATTCTATCTCATCATCCTTTTGCCACCGGAGTTCTTCATGGTGGTTCTTCATGATTTAATCTTTTCTTCAAGAGTTCATCAAGATTTTGGTGGTGGAGTTCAAGTATCTTTTCTTCTCGCATCTCGAAGTGCATTTAATTCTCCATATTCATTTGAAGTGGAGTTTTGCATTTCTTCGTTCCTCTCAGCTATTCAATCTTTTCAGCTTGTGGTTGGCTATCACCTTATAATTTTGAGATGTTTTCCATAAGTCCACAACAATCTTTTTCTTTCGTTGTTGATTTTCTCAACAACTCCATTCAATCCTTCTAAATTCTTTTTATTCAATTCTCTTTCAATTCTTTCTGGAGGTCTTGTGCTATGTCTTCATCAAGTATGAATCCATCCTCTGAAGTTCGTGTTCTATTCTTTCCTTGTTCAACCGGAGTGCTGCCTAAATCCTTTCAGTCTTATTCGCTTCTCATCTCGTTCGAAACAGAGTTGTTTCAGAGTCTATCTGATCCCGTGAGCTTTCGATTCTCGCCTTTCTCGCCGTTCCTCTATTCTTCTCGAGTGCTCTCGATTCTTTGCTTCTTCTATTGAGTTCTCGTTTCACCTCATCCATTTTTCCCTTCCGTCTCGGTCCTAAGATCTCGGGACGAGATCTCTTGTTAGTGGAGGAGTGTTGTAACGCCCCGGATCCGATGCGCCAGGTGTCTGCCAGTTATTTGCCGTCGTTGCCATGTCATGTGCTTGAGTGTCTCTCTTTGCCATGTCATCATCTACATTTCATATCATGTCATCTTGTGCATTTCATTTTGCATACGTGTTCGTCTCATGCATCCGAGCATTTTCCCCGTTGTCCGTTTTGCAATCCGGCACTCCTATGTCTCCCGGCGCCTCCTTTTACCTCTTTTCGTGTGCGGCTGTTTAACAGTCTCGGAATGGACCAAGGTTTGTCAAGCGGCCTTGGTATAGCACCGGTAGACCGCCTGTCAAGTTTCGGATCATTTGGAGGTCGTTTGGTACTCCAACGGTTAACCGGGTAACCGTACAAGCCTCTTTCTCTTTGCAGCCCAACACCCTTCGAAAGTGGCCCAAAACCCATCTATCTCCCCTCCATGCTCTCGGTCGTTCGATCACGATCCCGTGGCCGAAAACCGCACCTCATTTGGACTCTCCTAGCTCCCTCTACCTATATAAACACCTTCCCCTCCGAATTCGCGGATCAATCCCCCCGAAACCCTAGTTTTCCCCTCCGTGCCGCGCCGGACATGTCCGTCCCGGCGGACATGTCCATCCGCCGCCTCCCGACCAATCCGGTGCGTGCCCGTGTCCTCGCCGCGCCCGCTCCCACGCGCGCCGCCGCCGAGTCGCGCCGAGCCCGCCGGGCCCGATCTGGGCCAGGCCCGCGCCTCGCCGACCCGCCGCCGTCCGGCAGCGCCGCCGCCTCGCCCGGCGGAGCACAGTGCCGCCCCTCGCCGCCCGTCGCCCGCCTGCGCTTGCGCCCGCAGCGCCGCCCGCCACCGCGAGCTCCGCCGCCCTTCGCCTCCCCCGCGCTGGTCGCCCGAGTGCGCCGCGCCGCCTCCTCCTCCTCGTCGGCTCCGCCGGCCACCGAAACCTCGCCGCCCGGCCACCGGCCTCGGCCCCGCCGCCCGTGCGCCTCCAGCGGCCCGTCGCTCGGCGCCGCGCCTCCTCGGCGTCCGCGCCCGCTCCGGCCGCCTCCTCCGACCCCCTCCGGCCGTTCTCCGGCCATACTCCGGCGAGGTCCGGCCTGGTGGATGAGAACCACCAGTGCAACCAACCAAACGGCATGTCCCTCCCGGATCCCCGCGTCCCGGATATCTCCATCCCGAGTTGACTTTCGGAGGGTATAAATTCCACAGTCCCCCCGAGTTTTTGTTATTTTCATGCATTTTCATCGTGCCATAACTCTGCATCCGTAGCTCCGTTTTGTTCGTATTATATGTCAAATTGTTCGCCTCGAAGAGTAGATCATTTCATCTCATTGCATTATTTTCATTTGAGCTCATCTTGATGCCCGAAATGCTGTTAGAAGAGTGCTTTGTGAAGTTAGTTTCTGTTTCTTAACAGAACATGCACTTTTGTCATTTTTGCCATGATTGATGTGTGAATCCTATGAACTTGAGTCCTACATGTGTTTTGTAATATGACATGCCATCTTTACAGGGGTGTATGACATGTATTTTTGTGATCAATGTGGTGACTAGCACAAGCATGCAAACTAGCCTTCATGATGTTGCTGATTTCAGCCCCTGTTTTGCTGATATTTTTATGCCATGTTAACTTGATGCTACCAAGAGATCCATGCATATTTTGAGATACTTCAGTAAGGATGTTTTGAACATATGGTTATTGTCTATCCATCTATGCCCTTGTATGCAATTATGGAGTGCCATAGCTTGAGCCAATCGAGCTCTACTTTTGATATAAAATGTTTCCTGGCAGGTTGTTTACATGTTATTCAATTTTGCCAAGGTTGTTGTAGTTGATCCAAGCATGCTATGTTGTTGTTCTTGCCATGTATAGCTTCTATTCCATGTCTTCTTACTGTTGGTTGCCTTTCCATGCCATGTATTGCTCTGTGGTGAGTGGTTCAAGCTCACCAACATGCCTACTTATCGTTGTTCCTGCCATGTATGAATCTATAATATAACTTTCCATGTTTGCATGGGTGCCATCATATTTTCTGATCCTTTTTGGCTTATGGTCAGTAAGGGACTTTTGTTCTATGAAATTATTAGTTTCATGCCATGCCTTTGTTTGCCATGATAAGTTCCTGTAACATGTCGTTTGATAGCTCTAAACATTGAAACCTGATGTTAATTTCTGCAAGTCTGAAACTGTTATTATTTGCAATCTTGCCATGTCATTTTGAGCATGTTCTAGTGATTTCTGGAGATAGCTCAGTGTTCATGTTTTGTCATGCTTTACCTGTACATCATGCCCATGCCTTTTGTTATCATGTTGAGATCCTGTAGCATGTTGTTTTGATGCTTGCAATATGCCTAGTTGCTGTTTTGGACAGATTGTTGTCATAACTTGTATAGGGTGTATGTGTTGATCCGTTGCTCCGTTTTGAGTGTGCTCTATATGAAACTTGCTTGATTTTGCATGTAGATTCATATTATCATATTGCATCCTTGTTTTGAGGTGTTTGCATGATGTTTGTATGCATTTTGCATCAATGCCATGTTTAACTTGTTTTGCTCATATCTTCTAGGCCGTAGCTCCGAATTAAATGAACTTTATATGTAACTTGACTAGATTTTCGTGTAGATCATCGTGGTGCATCTTAAATTGCTGTTTAACAACTTGAACATAAGGTTTATTCAGATCTGGACCAATTTCGAAATTTGCATATGAGGACTTACCGGAGTTGTTCTATGTTGTTTCCGGCCTCATTTAAACTTGCTACTGATGTGTTGCTCTTGTTTGCATCATCTCTTGCCATGAGTAGCTTCATGTAGCTTTGTCATGCATCATTCTTGGTTGAGCATCATGTCTTGTTCATGTGTGGTGTGTTTACTATGTTGTGTGCTTCTTCTTGTTAGTTCTGTTTCGTTATGATCGTGAGGATTTGTTCGTCTCACGCTTGGTTCGTCTTCATTGGCTTCATCTTCTTCATGGATTCGTTCTTCTTCCTTGCGGGATTTCAGGAAAGATGACCGCTACCCTGGATCTCACTACTATCATTGCTATGCTAGTTGCTTCGTTCTACCGCTATGCTGCGCTACACATTACTGTTTATCAAGCCATCCCAAATTGCCATGTCAGCCTCTAACCTTTGACACCTTTCCTATGCAAACCGTTGTTTGGCTATGTTACCGCTTTGCTCAGCCCTCTTATAGCGTTGTTAGTTGCGGTGAAGATGAAGTTTGTTCCTTGTTGGAACATGGAGATGTTGTTCCTTGTTGGAACATGTTTACTTGTTGGGATATCACAATATATCTTATATTATTAATGCATCTATATACTTGGTAAAGGGTGGAAGGCTCGGCCTTATGCCAGTGTTTTGTTCCACTCTTGTCGCCTAGTTTCCGTCATATCGGTATTATGTTCCCGGATTTTGCGTCCCTAACACGGTCGGGTGATTTATGGGACCCCTTGACAGTTCGCTTTGAATAAGACTTTTCAAAGCAAGGCCCAACATTGGTTTTACCATTTGCCTCACCTAGCCCTTTTTCCCTTGGGTTTCGGAGCCCGAGGGTCATCTTTATTTACCCCCGGACGGTGCTCCTTGAGTGCTGGCCCGAACTAGAAACCCTGCAGCGCCCCTCAAGGCAACTTGAGGTCTGGTTTTAGTTATGCGGACTGCTCATCCGGATGTGCCACGAGAGCGAGTGCGTGCAACTCCTATCGGGATTTGTCGGCACATTCGGGCGGCTTTGTTGGTCTTGTTTTATTGCTGTCGAAATGTCTTGTGGCGGGATTCCGAGACTGATCGGGTCTTCCGGGAGAAGGAATATCCTTCGTTGATCGCGAGAGCTTATCATGGGCTAAGTTGGGACACCCTGCAGGGTATAAACTTTCGAGAGCCGTGCAGCGGTTATGTGGCAGATGGGAATTTGTTAATATCCGGTTGTAGTAAACTTGAAGCAAAACTCTTCTAAAATACACCAACCGTGTGCGTAACCGTGAGTGTCTCTTTTCGGGGTTGATCGAGAGGAGAACACGGTTTCTGGGTTATGTTTGACGTAAGTAGGAGTTCAGGATCACTTCTTGATCATTACTAGTTGACGACCGTTCCTTTGTTTCTCTTCTCGCTCTCGTTTGCGTATGTTAGCCACCATATATGCTTAGTCGCTGCTGCAACCTCACCACTTTTCCCCTTCCTTTCCCATTAAGCTTTGCTAGTCTTGATACCCATGGTAATGGGATTTTGAGTCCTCGTGGCTCACTGATTACTACACCACTAGTTGCAGTACAGGTTGTGCGATGATCATGGCGAGGCGATGTTTACTTGTGTTGGAGTTCTTCTTACGCTTCTTCGATCGGGGATAGGTTCGGTCGGCAGCCTGGGCTAGCAGGGTGGATGTTGTTTGAGCTTCGTTTATGTTTCATCCGTAGTCGGATGTTGATCTTGTATATGATGTTGATGTATTCTTGTGGCATTTGTGCCTTATGTATGTATCCCCACTATTATGTAATGTTGATGTAATGATATCCACCTTGCAAAAGCGTTTAAATATGCGGGTCTATCCTTGGTGGGACCGTCGAGTTCCTTTTGGATAGGGTCGCATATTGGGCGTGATACATCTCTCTCTTCCTTAATTGCCTGCCACATAAGCATGTTTGCAAGTCCCAAGTGCATGATACTACTTATGTTACCCCCACTATGGCCAGCCTTACTAATTAACCTTCTTCTTGTGTTTCCAAGGTCCTGTGAACATTCCACCACGTATACTTGAAGATTTTTATAACCAAGGGGGAGATGATGATGGTGATGATCACGAGCATGAGGACGAGCAACGCCCATATACTATTTGGCGCTGGCAACTAATTCGATGGATCACCTCTTCTCGTGTCTATACAGCCCATGATGATGTTCTTTGCTAAGGAAGCAGGTGTAGTCTCGATGGTCGCACTCTCGGACCTATTCCAACACCCGTTGCATGGTATTCGGGATGGATACTCGTGTGCTAGCGCAAACTCCTTCTCCTGATACAGAATTGATAGTCTTGGAAAACTTCGCTCTTCCTTGGACAAAACTATCCAATGATGGTGAAAGGCGATCAACTGCTGTTGACACAACGTTACTACCATTTATGAGAAGCAAGCTGTGTCTATACCTCGGACATTTGGGTGGTTCCCTACCACGGTACTGATATAGTAGGCCGCTTCACTGGATGATCGATCTGCGTTGGTCTCTAGATCGACAATGGATGGCCCGTCCGAGAGAATCACTTGTGGTTCAAAGCTAGCGTTTCAACGCCGAGGAATGGTTGAGTTGAAGTTCATTTCATTGCTTGTTATTTGTTGTGTGGTGAAAACTTTAGTATTTATAATGTATCCTCGTTGTCGATGTGGGTTGATGACCTGTTGTATGTAATAAAATGATATGCCTGTGATAAACTTACTAAATTTATGAATGGCTTTCGAGTTATACGTGAGTGAGTGGTGCGACGACACAAAAAATATTTTTCGAATACATAATTATGCGTGCATTGCAACAGGTTATCGGATGAGGCCAATCAACAATAGTAGTACACTATTTGTACTAGCTTCACATGCTTGCAGCGTCGTGTGGGTGTTTTTTGTAGCCATATTGTACTACGTAACCAGCACCTCGAATCCTCGATACTAGTAGTACTATATAGTAAGTAGTAGGAGTAGTAGGGTGGCATGGGCGAACAAGCATTCACGTCCGTGAGTACAGACACGCCACCAAAGACGACTTCCATCGACACCATATTTCTTGGACTCCGTGCTAGAGCAATCTCTTCAACCTCATCGTTTCTCTAACTCAGCCATCGCTTGGCAGGCGAGGTGGGAGTTTGTGGATAGTCGGTTTCCTTAACTGCAGTCCCACTTGTAAGGCCAACGCAACGCACGACCCCAAACGGACCTCCATTTTGCACGAACTCCAACGATAATTTTGACTAGAAAAGCAAGACCAAAGAAAACAAGAACCACAAGAATACATTTTACTACTCACGTAAGTTGGATTAGTGCCTTCTCGATGCATTCATTGTTGATCTTGGAATCGATCTTGCGTTCTTCTTTCTTCTTCGAGTGTAAAGAAGTAGACGTTGCTTCCTCGCATCTAGTCTCATGTCTAGCCTCTATTCTAGTACTCCCTCCGGTCTGTTTTTCTCTGCGTCTAAGCAGCAACACGCATACTAAGTAGGAGTATCAACGAGTGCACTAATCTCATCTATAGCCTCTATGCCAGCTAAAAGTGATAGAACATCTATTAAATTGTGCTCTATCAATATATGGATGTACTCTTCTTCCCAATACAAAAACTTGCATCCATTCTACTCCCTCTGTTGCACAATGCATGCCTTCTATTTGTCAATATATATATGTATCTAGACATGTTTTAGTATATAGGTACATCCATTTTGGACAAATGGAAGTCAAATATTTTGGAGCGGAGGAGTACCTAATAAAATTTTAAGTTAGCACAACTAGTCTAATCCGAGAGCACAAGAAGATTTGGTGGGTTCTTCCTCCTTTTGCCGACCGTGGGACATCCAGCATCCAGGTCGTGTCATGAAAGAAAATAGAGTGGTAGTTGAAGCCACGAGATGTGCATCTTGGGTTAAACTATAAATAGAATCTTACTACTCTTGAGTAACTCCAAAAGCGGCCACCGAAGATCTTTCTTGGATTTGTTTTTCATCACCAGCACGTCGAGGTGAAAGATGTGTAGGTTCAGTGGGTCCGCTTGCGTTTTCACTGACATGTGGGACCGCATGTGAGCAAACAGACGATGGGCTCCGTGCGTCCGCTGGCTGGCTGAGAAGAGAGATAGAGGAGGGCTGAGCACGGACTGCAGGAAATTTGTTCTACGTACCTTGATATAGGCTCGATATAGTAGGGTGGCATGGGCCATAACTAGCATTCACGTCTAGCAGTACGGCACACGCCACCCACACGAGTCCCATCCGACACCAATTTTCTTGGAGTCCGTGCTATAGCCATCTCTTCTCCCTCCTATTTTCTCAGCCATCGCGCGGTGGGCGGGTTGGTGGTTTGCCGATAGTCGGTTTGCTCAACTGCGGTCCCACTTGTAAGTGAAAATGCAACACCGCACGCATTCCTGCTTGAGCGGCGTGCCGGACCAACCGTGTGGGCGTGCGACGCGAACACGGCAGGCTTTTCCTTTTGAACTCGTAACTTGTAAAATTTGGTTCTACTCCATGGCGCGATCGACAGATAGAAAATAACGATTTTGCCTAGAGTAATGAGAAGTTTGGTTCTGGCGCCGTTCATGCATGGATGCGTCTGAAAATTATGAAGTTGATGTGAAAGGTAAGATAATTACTGTAGTATCATATACTACTACATGGGTTTGACGGAAGATAAAAATACATACGGATCCATCAACGACATCCTCACGCCCTAGTGCGCCGGGTCACCAACCGGCGTGTGAGAGGAGCGGCGTTGGCAGCGAGCTCAACGTGCCACGAGCAGTGCCGTCCAAGGTTGCCATGCGGTCCAAGAAGGCCAGCGTCCTATCGTCCTCCTCTTGCATGTAGTAGTCCTTGTGGACGATTTGCGTAAGCGTGGGTGATTATGTCGATGGTGTCTTGCTGCGCCGGCGCTGCTGCGGCAGCGACCTCGAGGTGGACATTCTCCGGTGCGACGGCGGGCAGTCGCAGGGCCACCAGTGCATTTAAGAGGTTGTCACCATAGTGGCCATTGTGGGTGGCGGGCATCGCAGAGCCTAGGCGCGTCGGCTAGAGGCTTACGTCAAAGTCGTCCGCGAGCTTCTTGACGACGGTGAACTTGTCGAGGAAACCGACGAGGACCTCATCGAACAAGGAGACGAAGTTGTCGTCCAAGCGGCCCCTCGCCCTGGCGGCCTCAAGCAATACTACCTGGAGACGTTCCTCGTTGCCGGGCCGCAGGCCTGCGTCGTGGACCATCTGGCACAGCCGGGCTCGCGCTCATCGCCTCCATGGGTCTAGCTTAGCTTCTAGTCAACTGATCTTGCGATTCGAGTGATCACTCTTGCCCTTGGTTAGCGTGCGTAGGTGCGTAGGATTTCGTACTACTCCTCGGCCCTCTACTGCACCTGCCTTTGGCTGTACGATAGGTGGGCCAGCCACCCCCTGGGCCCACGTGTCATTCACCCAAAGGCAGCTGCCGTAAGTCAATGAAGCTGTGTCCCCCTCCGTGCCGGTGCAGTATAGTCATCTCATAGGACCTTTAGTTGGGGCCAAACGAGAGAAGTTTGATGTTTACTGGTTTATTGGTCCCCTTTGCATTTTGCGCCAAGTTTTGACCTTTGATGTAACTAATAAAATGTTAATGCATGTAAACAAAAATGTTGTGTAAGTCACATTACGAAAACCAAATAATCCCAAAACACTTAGGCACGGTGCATTAACTCCCTCCTTCTTTCTTATTTCGTGACATATCAACCAATGAGAGATGTGGGCCGTGCATGCTTTCAATGACTTGAGACTACCAAACATGACATGCAGTGTTTAGTTCATTGCATGTAATCCTATTAGTACTCTAGTTAGCAAAAAAACATTAAGTTCTCTCGCCGATGGGAATAAAACACCATGTATTTATTTACGAGGGAGTAGTACATTTTTGTGACATGCATTACTAGATATTGCTAGTCAAATACTAAAATCCAGATGGACGTGGTAGTACTCCTAAATCCAGACGGTGGTGCTACTAGTACTAGTAGTAGTACTACCAATGTAGTAGTAGTAGGAGTACTAACCTTTACTACCGTTGGTCAAATTATTACGTGCTGCTCCTCACAGTGAAGTGACAAGACCCTGCGCCGGAGATGACACCTGAGTATAGGCGCCGTGTTCGGCATACCATAGTCAGCCTCACCGTCTGCAGTCACTATCATCATGGCTGTAGAGCTAGCCTACTTACAACTATCCCTGTTCGACATAATTTCCGTGCGTAGATGCCCGTGCATTGCGGAACACCAAGATTGGGGTGGGCGGCTTGGCAGCGGCCATTCGCGCCAGATTTTTCCACGGCCTTCTAGATGTGGTGGGGAGGAGATAAGGCTGATTGTGAGAGACAAGGAGTTGTTTGTAAATAGGGAACAAGTGCGGGCATCTTTTTGAAAAAATGGAGAAGCTTGGTTTGTATGCGTCAGATCTAGATCCGACGGCTATTGGTGAAAGATGGGAGGCACAACATCATCACCAACTCAGGACCTGTTTGATTCGCAGGATTTTGAAAACGCAGGAATAGGACACGGCAATATTACAAGTTTCAAACTGATATTACAAATGTTAGGAGTAATGTTGCACCTAGGAAGAGGGAATTACTAGGAAGTTTACGTAAGAACTTTCGTTACTTTAGGTGGATGCAGCGTTATCGTACAAACTAAAATCCACCACCCTGACAAGTCACTAATGGGCAAATAAGTTTTCGAGTCTCTGGCCACTTGATGTTTCAAAAACAAATTCAGCTTCTGCGGAGACTTTGTCATTTAGGATTAGACGCTTGCGCTGATCAGCACGCCATTCATTGTTGCGCCAGAGAACGCCAAACCTCATTACCTTGAGAACACTTGCCTCCAAAACAAAGAACCTAGCCAATTTAATCTCAGATGTGCTGCCTCGATAGTCGATCAAATCAATTTCTGTAAGATGGAGATCAAGGCATTCGATGAGATTGTTATAGTGCAGCACATTTTTCACTTTTGAATCTTTTTTTATCTGCAAAAGAAGAGAACATATTAGAGCAGCTGGCTGCATAAGATTGTCGTGTCATCAAGAGTTACCAATATCATTCGCTCATACGATAGGGTTGGCTGGCTAGTGATATTTTTTCACTCTCTCTCTCTCTCTCTCTCTCTCTCTCTCTCTCTCTCTCTCTCTCTCTCTCTCTCTTTTGTTTCCTCTCATTTAACTAGGAGCACGTGAAGAGCTTGGGCATTTGTTGCCTTCCACTATGTGGCCGATGCCATATTTCGCAAAAGTATGCCACATAATACGCATCGATGTCAAATCAAAAGATTTTGGCACCGCTCTCGCGATGTGAGAGAGTTGGCACCACTGTGCACACAGACCCACATGTATAAACAAATCAATCAAACCAACTACACCAACCTCTCGCTCTCCCAAACAAGTGTTTTTTTATTGCCTCGGTCCTCTCTCTCTCCCATGCAGTGTTTTTTCATTCGTTAGTTAATTTGGCACCGAGCAAAGTAGGTGATCAGATTGGGGCACCGGTGAGCAATGGAGGGCATCGATGCCAAATGCATCACAAGTGAATTTGGCACATGTTTTGGCCTACATAGCCCACTTTTGTACTCCTCCGTCCCAAAATTCTTGTCTTAAATTTGTCTAAATACGGATGTATCTAGTTACATTTAGTGTTAGATACATCCGTATCTAAACAAATGTAAGACAAGAATTTTGGGACGGAGGAATCTACTCGTATTTAGTATAAAATTTTGACCATAGATTTACCTAAGAAAATGCCAATGCATGTCACTAAAAATTACACCATTTGAAATTATGTTCAAATCTGAATCCAACGATATAGTTCTTAGTGACATGCATTAACATTTTGTCAGTTAAATCTATGGTCAAATTTTGATACTACAAAATTGGAAGATTAAACCAGGACGGAGGTAGTACTTGCTCTTAGGGTAACCATAGAGTTACTGGAGTAGTCTAAGTTACTTTCCACTATGACTAGCCTAGGCTACTATAGTAGTACAGCATAAAAATGATGCAGGTGATCACGTGAGAAAAAAAATACTAAAAACTTTTCTTTCGGTGCAGTGCGTGGATGCAGTTTTGAACACTACACTTGTCATCGTAATTCGGGAAATTACGAAAAAATTGAGCTACGTTGTGATTACCATTTACTTATAGGAAAGAAGTTTCACCTCGATGAGTAGCTTCTCCGTGCACGGAAAGCATGTAAGGAATCCAACAACTTGATCCAGATTGGGGCGATAGATTTTAGTGCTAAGATCTTCTTTGCGCATGGTGGGTCAAGCTTGTGGGAATCATTTTCGGAAGGCGGTCGTAAATACATCAAGAAGAAATTTAAAATGTGAATTTCAAGAAGGCGGAGAAGAAGATGAGTGTTGTACCTGAGCGATTACGGATCCAATAAAGAGTTAGGAGAATTTGGCAGACGATTACACCAACGCTGTCAATTTGGTAGCGTCAATGACCCTGATTTTTTCTGGACCTTCTAGATCCGATACAAGCAATCTCTCAAGGAAAGGCGCATTCTCAATGACCATAACGTGGAACAGCTGGAATGATCTCTTCCCAATTGATGTCTTGTTGCGGGGCCAGCAAGACACATAAATCCATCGGAGATTCGTCGGCGATGTGGAGGCTAATGAACCCGTGGATCTGCTCAAGGCGAAGGTACTCGGCGCATTACAGCTGCGGAGTAGGTGCTCCATAGCCTTCTTCAAGATGACAACGTAGAAGAGGTCGAGCTGCTTGAGTTGAGGGAGAAGAAGGTGGGCGCGTCATTAATCTGGGAAGATAGCAGAGCTGAAGCTGGCCTTGGCGGCGTTGGCGTGAGGCGGAGCGCGGATGGCGGCAGAGAGCGACATCGTCCAGCTTCAAAGCTGAGCTCCTCGAGCTGATCTAGGGCGGGGGATAAGAACCACTCGTCGAACTTGGGTTGGACCTTGCAGTTGGTACTGAACATGCGGATGTCAAGGCATCTGGCTGGCCCAGGGTGCGATGAAAGGATCTTGGAGACTGCGGCCATGCGTTTGCAATCCCCGTCGCAGAGGCAGCTGTCGACGGTGAGGTTGAGGGGGACGCAGCGCCAGAGGGGGCGCCACCGCCTGGAGAGCAGGGCGGTCCGCACGGCAGATTTGGTGGGGAGGAGGCCGATGATGACGAGCAGCATGTCGTCGGGGAGGCTGCTGATGAAGTCCAGGCTCACTGGATGCGGTTTTGGCTCGAGCCGCCTCCGCTTGTTGGTTGCCTCGCCGTCCATCTCAACCGGCGGCGACGCCGGTGTACACGTGTGCTGGTGTGTGTTGTGTGCTGGGTGTGCGCGAGTGCGTCCTTATGTGCATGCCGCCGATGGTGGTGAATTGTGAGTCGTCCTTCGCGCAAGAAGTTTGTCCTCAATGCGCCCACAGTTTACTAGCATGTGGGGTGCTACCCCGAGTGGTTTCAACTTTGTTTACTTCACCGCGTGTCAGATGGGCCTCTAGTTTACTTATTTTCACCCACTGCCACATGGGCCAGCACACCAAGATACAGAACATGAGCTGACAACGCAGCATGTGGATTGGTTGACCAGTCAACTAAACAATATACGGAGCTATACACTGACATAGTGAGCGTATAATCCGTCGGTATAGAGAGTTCGAGTGAGAGGGGAGGCCTGTGAGAGATAGCAGAGAGAGAAAGAGCTACTCCCTTCGTTCGATAATGTAGTTGCAACATTTTTTAAGTCAAACTTTTGAAACTTTGACCAAGTTTATAAAGAAATTACTTATATCTACAATACCAAAGATAAATGATAGTATGAAGTAAGTACATGTTGTGATGAATCTAATGATCGTTCCAGATGTAAATGTTTTTCTCCACATATACCTGGTCAAACTTTTCTGAGGTTTGACTTTTCAAAACATCCATATGCTTATGGACGTGATATAGTCCCTAAGAGAGAGAGAGAGAGAGAGAGAGAGAGAGAGAGAGAGAGAGAGAGAGAAGAAAAAGTGTGTGCGTGTGTGAAAGAGACATGGACAACACACGATAAAAGTAGAGAAAAAGCGTGCGTGTCTTATGCAAACATATCACACATGCATCTTTGACAACGGAGGCAAGGTGAGGAGATAGTGTGTGGTTGTTTGGAACCGAGAGAGGAAGATCCCTAGCACGTGGCCAAGAGGGGTCTGACAAACAAGGGAGAGAGGTCGAGAGAGATGTACGGAGAAAATGCAGACATGGAGAGGAGAGAGTGTATGTTTGTCATAGAGAGATCCCCTGGAGATTGTGATGGGACTACATGGGTGGGAGATCGAGTAACAAGGTATGTGCGCGATAGAAGATGCCCCGAGAGATATCGAGATAGATGTATGGATGGAAGGAGACAATACGTGTGTTCCTGATGGCTAGTAAGAAATAATGATACTTAGGAGGGGGGGAGTGCTTGCGCCTATGGCCCTGTTTGGATACTCTAACTCAGTTAGAGGTTAGAGTTAGATTCTAACCCTGAACTAACCCTGAACTAACTCTAAGTAAAGAGGTGTTTGGATGGCAGGGTTAGATGGAGCGCGGATACGGCGAGGCACCTCAATGGGTGGTGCGAGAGAGAGGGAGAGGACGAGAAGCTTTGAGGAAGTGGGGAGGGATCTGCTGGGAGAGCGAGAGAAAAAGTGTTTATTAGTGGTCCCAGAAGAACTAACCCAAATAAGCACCTCTTGGATGGGTTAGTTTTTTGGATGGGTTAGATGCATCTAACCTAAACTAACCCTCTGTTTGGATCTTTTGGGTTAGTTGACTCCAAACTAACCCAAACTAACTCTAACCCATGGATCCAAACAGAGCCTATGATGGAGTGAGGATTATGGTACTTAGGGGGTGCGTGTCACATGGAGAGAGAACAAAGGCGGAGAGTGTTGGATGGGTCTATATGTATAGCTTGAGCGAGACATGTGTATGTGTGAACAGGGGAGATATAAGGCCAGTTTGGCTTGCGTCATGAGCATCTTTTGCGTGGCACAGGGGTTGTGGCTGGATTTCATGCACGCTTGTTTGGTTGCTACCCTGTGAAAAGGAAGCCTGCTGGGCTGGGTTCCTTGCACTTTAATTAGCCTAGCTGAACACCGGACACTTGCAAGTAGCCTGGCCCAAGCGACGATTTGAGCGCTGGCCGTGCTCGGTCGATGCGACCACGAGGCTAACAACAACATGGATGGATATTAGCATTAAATAATTGATGCATGGATTGATTGATGGGACGTTGATGCTTTGCCTGGCCCAGGCATGAACCAAACGCTTCAACACCACACAAGCCTGGCCAGGTAGAAATATTTTACATCTCACGTCCACACCAGGCAGTACCGGCCATCAAGGCATGATGGTTAGGTCAGGAACCAAACTGACCAATAAAGTTTTAGAGAGATTGAGGAGCCCCGATAAGGCTGAGTGGTGCGTCAGATAGCTGAGATGGGGAAAGAGATATTCCATCCGCTCGATAATGCAGTGCATGTAAATTTTTAGAAGTCAAACTTTGGAAACTTTGATCAGGTTTACGCAATGTTATTTATATCTACAATACCAAAGATACATCATACAAAACTACATCTCATGGTGAATCTAGTGGTATATGTTTGCCGTACTAGATGTAATTCTTTTTCTCCACGTGCATGGTCAAACTTTGTGATGTTTGACTTTTCAATAAATCTATGTGCTATGGACGGAGGAGAGTGCCTTAGTCGAGACAGATCAAGTGTGTGTGAAGGAGAATGAGTAAGTGTGCAAAAAGAGTATGTGTGTGAAAGACAAAGTGACAATAAACGATAAATTAGAGAGAGTGTGTGTTTTTTCGTTTCTTATGCGAACATATCACGCATGCATCTCCGAGATGGAAAAGTGAGGCGAGGAGATACACAAAGATAGCTAGTGTGTGATTGTTTGCAACGGAGAGAGACACCCCTGTAGCACATGTCCAATAGAGGTCTGGCCAACAAGGAAAAAAGGTCGAGAGGGACACATGGATGGCATGGACGCATGGGGAGGGAGAGGGTGTGTTTGTGATAGAGATCCCTCGAGATCGTGAGGGACTATATGGGTGGGAGATCGAGGGAGTGTGTGCGCGATAGAAAGATGCCCCGAGAGAAATCGAGATAGACCATGCACATGTTTGTGATGGAGACTAAGATTAGCTAGTCATATACATATAGGGGGGACTGCATGTGCCTACAATTGAGTGAGAGACCATCATACTTGGCTAGCTGGGCATGAGATTGTGTGTGTGTGTGTGTGTGTGCGTGTGAGATGGAGAGAGAACGAGGGAGAGAGATAGAGTTTTAGATGGGCCTATCGAGTGCGAGTGAGATATGCATGTGTATGTGTGACCCAGGTGGACGGAGAGTTTGAGAGAGGGGGGGAAGAGCTCCGAGACGACATAGTGGTGCGTGAGAGAGTTACGGGCAAAGAGCCAAGAATTTGTGTGCGTACGATGAGTGCACCCAAGATATGTAGCTTGGACTAGCTAGAGTATCATACATAGTGTGCGAGAGAGACCTATAGATGGTGTATATATGAATGCGAACTAGAAAGACCCCCCCCACACACACACACAGAGAGAGAGAGAGAGAGAGAGAGAGAGAGAGAGAGAGAGAGAGAGAGAGAGAAAGGAGAGGGACCAACAAGGTTTTGTGTCGGATGTGTGCGGCAGAATTGAAGATTGTCGGAGAGAGAGAGAGAGAGAGAGAGAGAGAGAACAGGAGTCGGGAGAGGGGAGGTCACGTTTTATGCATCAAAGACTGATATAAACCATGTTTGATATAAACTTGCATTCAAATATTTAAATTGGAGAACATGTTGTCTGCAATCCACACATGAGCGGATATATCGTATATCAAACAAGTTCATTAATTTGACTTTCAACATGTTCATGGAGTACTATAATATTGTACAACATGCTACTCGATTGAGGTGTTCAATTTTGGATTTAGTTCACTATTTTGACCTCTTGAGCGAGCTAGTTCATTGAATCGAGATATTTCATTTTAGGTTTGATTCGCGTTTTTGAGTGGGTCAACTATTTGTCATATAGTAAATCGCTAGCAACGAGCATGTAAAACACATTACTCCCGAGCATCATCTCTCCATCTAAAAAGAAGTGGCAAGCTAATATTTCAAAATTTGATTGAATCGACTTGGTAAGGTGAGCGTGGATGCTCATTCTCCCAAAATTTGAGCGAACCGTTAAACATCCTCTCTGCTCGGTGGAATTCGCCGAGCAAATAAATGGGAGACGCGAAATTACCGTCCTATGTGGGACACGCATCAATTGGCCGTTGTACATCGAGGGTAGGTCAGTAACTTCATCCAAGCGCGCCTTCTCCTCGGCGAAATGACATGTGCGAATAATTCATAAACCATGGTCGGCAAAACATGCTCTCCCGCTTGAAATAGCTCGCGCCCACTATTTAAAACACGCTCTCCTCGCTTGAAATCGCTCGCGCCCACTATAGTTCAAAACACGCCCTCCTGCTTGAAATCGCTCCAACCCACTATTTGGGGAGAAGCAAAGTTACTCTACTATCCCGACCCTCGTTACACAGACCCAAGCCGAGAAGCCTATAGGCAAGGGTAGAACTGTAACTCCCCTCACATTTCGGACAAATCGTCCAGTAAGACATGGTTCCACTCCTCCCAATTCCCCCTTGCCCCATTCATACCTCGTGGGCACCAAATCACCTTCTCCCCGGAGCTCCTTCTCCCGAGCATGAAACCTCAGCCCCACCTCCATGGCGCCCCACCGCACCAATTTCACAGCCGCCCTCCTCCCTAATGCGGAGACGCTGTCCAATTGCCGTCGTGCTTTGGGTCGTGTGCCTCTTACTCGTGCTTCTTTGGTGCTACCTCGATGACGGCGCGTGAACGTGCATCGAGCCGATTCACCCCGCCGTTGTTCACAGCGCCGGAGCGGCTCCAACTTCGGATCCGTCCAGAGTCCTGGCGCTGCTTCCGTGTAGCCATTGACCGTCGCGACATCGCTCTTTCCCTGCCGCCGGTCGCCACCGCAACCACGCCGGCCTCACGGACTCGGCAGCTGGACCTGCCTACTTCACCATGCCGCTAGATAGGTCGCACCCTCATCTCAAATCACTTTATTTAGGCGTCAGTTGTCTGAATTTTTATTCTGGGCCAATCGATTCCCAATGGGAAGCAACACCCCTTGAGGCGGCGGAGCTCCTAGGCTGTTGGTTGGCTGGTGTCTAATGTAAGGGTGCGGGGCCGCAAGTTCGCCACGGAAGCAGCGCTTAGATGGCTATCTTTTAGAGTTGCGTGGGTTGAAGGTACTGCCGCCGCCGGATCTGGATGACGGGGAGTCTTTGTGGATTGGCCCGGGGGCGGCACAACCACGGCAGTCCGGTGGGGCGGGGAGCGGGGTTTTGGCCGGGGCCACGGACGGCGGAGGCAGGCTACTCTGTCGTTGGTCACTGGCTCTTCGGGGAAGATTCCGAATAGTGTTAGCCGGGAGGTACAAGACGGCCATCAAGCCATCCGGCGTAGATCGGACAGTACCAAAATAAAATAAAATCGTGTGACACCAATTTAGTCTTCAGTCAACAGACGTGTGACCACTCTCGTACCTTGATGTTGATCTCTTAGTGTATTTCTTCAAATCAAAGAGATATGTCGTTCTTAACATTATGCGTTATCTGCATCTTCAAACACACCGTCTTCCGACTCACCGCAGCTGCTCCAACAAGGGAAGCATACACCAGAAGGGAGCTACAGTCCCCACTCAACAGTTCCCTGCATAGAATGTGTGTGCCTGACATGGACAGCCACAACAACTGCAGGGCCATCGATAAGTCAGCACATGATGCTCACTCCTATGGATGGCAGCCAAATAGGTCATCTTACTTGTGTGCAACATTTATGGCTTTGTTATTCATCTAAGCACATAAAATAGATCATCACATTTCACTGTATATTCATGCTGATCTCTTACGGGTCTTGTTCAGGAGTTCACGTTGTTCCATAGTTCAGCTAAGATACTTGTTCTTTAGGTAACGTTGTTCCATAGTTATCATCCATCAGCCAATGCTATCCCACAGGCTGGTGATTATAGTATTATACCACTTCTAGTATTACCTATGTTGTTCTTTAATACTTTTGTGTGCCATCTAGTTAATCTCGAGTACAAACGATACATATTCTATAGCTTTCATCTGTGTTCTCCCTTTAGTTTATGAGACATGTTGCTGCTAGTTAACCCCAGTCCTACTATTTATGTCGTCTCCTACAGGCACTCATTTAAATAAATCTAACTACTAGTTGTCTTCCATGCATATAGGATATAATTGCACACACCGATATATCCACAAGAACCTCACGGAGCAATGTAAAGGCCAATAAACTTGATGTCAATGATACCCAATATGATGGAACATGTAAAGGCAGTTCTTGAAGACTTGCAGAAAGATGATGAATCCTCTTCACCCCACAAGGTCCTTGCTCTAACTTGGCCTGTGATATGGGTACAACATGCATATAATGTCCTGAGTGTATCTACTCTGTTGCAATGCCATGTGCTTAGCATGCTGATCATGCATGTAAATATTTCACGCCTTCCTGTTTTTCAGTACCTATTCCATTCTTGATAACATGTTTTCAAATTCAAGTACTGTCATTCTACTCTATCTCAATGCCATCTGCTTAATTTGGAAATCATGCTTCTGAATATCTTATGCATTGTTATTCATCAGTATGTACTTCATCTGGCTGCCATACCATGTTTTTTACATTGAAGTGTTGTTCTAGTGCTCTGTTGCAATGCCATCTTATTTTCCCAATCATACACGTGTATGTTGCCTTAGTTATTTATGTACGTATTCCGCTAGCATATAGTTTTACATTCAACTAGTGTTTTTTTGTTGTGTTGTCTGTCGTATCCCTAGCTCTTACACCATACTCCCTCCATCCGGATTACATGTTGCGAAATGGATAAAAAGGATGTATCTAGAACTGAAATACGCCTAGACCCATCCATTTTTTCGGATGGAGGAATACATGTCAATATGTCATGCCTTTCTATTCTTGATTACCTATTCCATCTCTCTGCATCGCATGTTTTATAATTAAAGCACCATTCTTCTATACAAGGCATGCAAGGGAAGGCGACTATGTTAGAATCTGAAAGGTTACAAACAAGGCCTTTGCAAAAGATCCAAGCGCCAGGAGATAATAAACCAACTCCAGTTTTTATAGATCTTGCTCCAAAGACAGAGAAACCCAACTCCCTCGATAATAAGCAAATTCGGTGGCCAAAGAACTAGTCCGCTCGATCCAGCAAAAATATGTCAACTCAATTCTAAGAAGCGTGTGCGTATCCTTGCATCATGAAATTTTATAGCATGCTGATCATATTTTCTACATGTTTCTTACCCATCTCTCTTTTAGAAAATAAGCTTAACAGATAGAAGAATTTCTGCAATGGTATCGCTTATGAGGAAAGATTCTTGCAGGAATTCTCTGTGCTCCAATGTAGATGTAAGTACCTGTTGTATATCACTATATTTTTACATCAGCATGTATTTTGTTAATCAGCGTGAATCCAACCTTTATCTGATCTAAATTTAGTTGTAGCAAAATGTATGATTAAAGGCCACAATGTTGATTTTTGTAAGGAAAACTGCCTGGTAGTTTTGCATAATGAGCTGCATGAGTGTACTATCTCATATCAGTGGGTTTGAATACTTTGGTTCGGCAGTGGGTTTTTCAGTGTTTTTTACTGTGTTGTCCTGTCATATCCCTAGCTCTTACATCATACTCCCTCCGTCCGGATTAAATGTCGCGGAAATGGATAAAACTGGATGTATCTAGAACTGAAATATGCCTAGACCCGTCCATTTATTCCCGGATGGAGTGACATGTCAATATGTCATGCCTTTCTATTCTTCAGTACCTATTCCATCTCTGGTGTAGCATGTTTTATAACTGAATCACCATTCTTCTATATAAGGCATGCAAGGGGAAGACGGCTATGTTAGAATCTGAAGGGTTACAAACCAGGTCTTTGCAAAAGATCCAAGCGCCAGAGATAATAAACCAACTCCATTTTTCATAGATCTTGCTCCAACGAGAGAAACCCAACTCCCCCGATAATAAGCAGATTCCGGTGGCCAAAGAACTAGTCCGCTCGATCCAGCAAAAGAATGTCAACTCCATTCTAAGAAGCGTGTGCGTATCCTCGCATCATGAAATTTTATAGCATTCGATCATATTTTCTACATGTTTCTTACCCATCTCTTTTAGAAAATAAGGTTAAACGATAGAAGACTTCCTCCATTGGGATCGTATTCAAGGAAAATATCTTGCGGGAATTCTCTGTGCTCCAATGCTGATGTAATTACCTATTGTATATCACTATATTTTTAGATCAACATGTATTTTGTTAATCGGCGTGAATCTAACCTTTATCTGATCTAAAATTAGTTGTAGCAAAATTTTAAAGGCGCCAATGTTAATTTTTGTAAGGAAAACTGCCAGGTAGTTTTTCATACTGAGCTGCATGAATGTACTATCTCATATCACGCACATTACTGAATTGTAGTGCTTCTCTGGTTGCCCATTCATTCATTGTGTCAATGTTGCTTTCGTACTACCTTACCTGGCTGATGATAGCTGTGCCATATTGTGTTAATTTGGTGTAGGCTTGTTGCCCAAACGTTTGTTGTGTCAATGTTGCTTTCCTATTATCTGACTTGGCCAATGATAGCAATGCTAGTGTGTTAATTTTGTGCAGGCTGCTGAAGATAAGAAGACAAACTCCGAAAACAGCAAGGCAACCCCATTGTTTCTTTCCAGTAAATCTAGGCCAGGTAATATGGCAATGACTCATGATTAATCTGTTTGGTTCCCGTCCTAATTTATGTTATGATGCAGTGGTCGAGACACTCTCCACTATCAATAATACAAGCCTGCCAAAATCGCCATCTGAAATCTGTTCAGTATCCTCTGTCTCGAATGCAACGGAATAAATGTATGTTTGTGAACCAATTAATGGCTGAAGCAATGATGGAAATGGTGGATGAATCAGAGGTGCAGATTCGTGCGACACAACAACCGATTAATGTTTTCATAGACAGTGTAGCAAAGAAGAAAGAACTTGCCCACATGCTTATGGGCGTCATTTGTGCTGAGGTTGTAGATTTTGACGTTGTAGATGGTTAGGTTCTGCTCATTTATTTGCACTGGCATCAATCTTTGATTGCCCAGTGGATGTAATTTCCTGTAATATATGCTGGATGTGCAACGTCATTCCCTGTATGCCGTACCTTTGCTTGATTGGTTTTGGTCCTGTGCATAATTGCTCGTCATAATGGGCTCAAATTATCTAATTTGGCCTAAAGACATGTACGAACTTTAGTGGGCCCATTAAGTTAATGGGCTGTTACTAGGCCGGAAGTTAATGGTCGGCCCTCTTACCTCCTTGGTCGTTAACAGGCCGACATCAAAGCGGGCAATAGGTGGCCCCAATTTATTTCACGGGCCGTTAACAGGCCGTTACTAAGTTTGGGCTACATATGGCCCAACTATACTGTAGGCCTTTAGCAGGCCGAAAGAGACAACGGGCTTGTACTGGACCATGAAGACCATGGGCCGCTAAGAGGCCGAAAGTCAGGTCGTATTGTAAATGGCCCAACTGTGTTGTGGGCCTTTAGCAGGCCGAAAGAGAAATCGGGCTGGTATTGGACCATGAAGGGCATGGGCCATTAAAAGGCCAAAACTAAGGTCCGACTACGAATGGCCCAACTCATTTATGGTTCGTTAACAGGCCTAAAGGCACACAGGGCCGAGAGTTGGCCCAACACTTAAATGGGTCACTAAAAGGCCAAAACTCAGGTCCGACTACAAATGGCCCAACTGATTTATGGGCCGTCAACAGGCTGAAAGTGACACCGGGCCAGAAATTGGCCCAACACTTAAATGGGCCGCTAAAAGGCCAAAACTCACAAATGGCCCATCAGATTTATGGGCCGTCAACAGGCTGAAAGACACACCGGGCCGGAAATTAGCCCAACATTTAAATGGGTCGCTAAAAGGCCGAAAGATGTACATCCTGAAAATTGGCCCATCCATTAAATGGGTCGTTAACAGGCCGAAATCTCATCGGGCCGATATTGAGCCCAAATATATAGTGGGCTGTTAACAGGCTCGAACTGGCGATGGACTGTAATGGTGTCAAATCTTTAACGGGCCGTTGACGGGCCGAATTGGCACATCTCGTATGGGTTGTGGGCTTAAATGGACCTGACACAAGTAGGCCTTATATGGGCTGGCCTGCTAATTTTTACTAGGCCGGCCTTTTCACAGGAATGGGCCTCTGTTGGGCCGTGCCACGTGTCGACGTATCATAGGCGCCTTCCGTCCAATGATGGATGACATCTGTCCCAACGATGAGTCGATACGTGTTTTCTCCAGCCAATGATGATTTTACACGTGGAAAATCTCCATTGGTCGGGGCTGTTAACGGGTTATCGGATCCAAAACCCGACCCGATAGCTTAACGGCGTTCCGTTACGGTGGATGCCACGTGTCGGTCACCCTTGATGAAAGCACTTCTGTGACGCGCGATTTATCGTCATGGAAGTGGACACTTCTGTGATGATAATTTTGGTAATGTCATGGAACACTTCTACGACAGCACAGGTATGACTATCTTGATTCTGTCATAAAATTGTCATGGATGTACATGCATGACAAAAAACGCGACCTACTGTGAAAAACACGTATCATCACGGAAGTGTATTTTTTTGGTAGTGGATTGCCATGCAACGGATGCACTAGAGCTATAAGTATATGAAAGCTCAAAAAGAAACTAAGTGGGTGTGCATCCAACTCGCTTGCTCACGAAGACCTAGGGCATTTTGAGGAAGCCCATCATTGGAATATACAAGCCAAGTTCTAAAATGAAAAATTCCCACTAGTATATGAAAGTGATATCATAGGAGACTCTCTATCACGAAGATCATGGGGCTACTTTGAAGCACAAGTGTGGTAAAAGGACAGTAGCATTGCCCCTTCTCTCTTTTTGTCTCATCATTTTTTTATTTTTTTTATTTGGGCCTTTCTCTTTTTTTATGGCCTCTTTTCCTTCCTTTTTTTATATTTTTTTCGTCCGGAGTCTCATCCCGACTTGTGGGGGAATCATAGTCTCCATCATCCTTTCCTCACTTGGGACAATGCTCTAAAAATGATGATCATCACACTTTTATTTTCTTACAACTCAACAATTACAACTCGATACTTAGAACAAAATATGACTCTATATGAATGCCTCCGGCGGTGTACCAGGATATGCAATGAATCAAGAGTGACATGTATGGAAGAATTATGAACGGTGGCTTTGCCACAAATACAATGTCAACTACATGATCATGCTAAGCAATATGACAATGATGGAGCATGTCATAATAAACGGAATAGTGGAAAGTTGCATGGCAATATATCTCGGAATGGCTATGGAAATGCCATGATAGGTAGGTATGGTGGCTGTTTTGAGGAAGGTATATGGTGGGTGTATGATACCGGCGAAAAGTGTGCGGTATTAGAGAGGCTAGCAATGGTGGAAGGAAGAAGAGTGCGTATAATCCATGGACTCAACATTAGTCATAAAGAACTCATATACTTATTGCAAAAATCTACAAGTTATCAAAGCAAAGTATTACGGCATGCTCCTAGGGGGATAGATTGGTAGTAAAAGACCATCGCTCGTCCCCGACCGCCACTCATAAGGAAGACAATCAATAAATAAATCATGCTCCGACTTCATCACATAACGGTTCACCATACGTGCATGCTACGGGAATCACAAACTTTAACACAAGTATTTCTCAAATTCACAACTACTCAACTAGCACAACTTTGATATCACGACCTCCATGTCTCAAAACAATCATCAAGCATCAAACTTCTCATAGTATTCAACACACTCATAAGAATTCTTGCAAATCTTGTATGCCTAGCATATTAGGGTTAAGAAAATTACCATGCTATTTAAGACTCTCAAAATAATCTAAGTGAAGATTTAGAGATCAACAGTTTCTATAAAACAAATCCACCACCGTGCTCTAAAAGATATAAGTGAAGCACTAGAGCAAACGACAAACTACTCCGAAAGATATAAGTGAAGATCAATGAGTAGTTAAATAATTATGCAACTATGTGAAGACTCTCCCATTTAAAAATTTCAGATCTTGGTATTTTATTCAAACAGCAAGAAAAGCTAAAGAAAATAAAATGACGCTCCAAGCAAAACACATATCATGTGGTGAATAAAAATATAGCTCCAAGTAAAGTTACCGATGAACGAAGACGAAATAGGGGATGCCTTCCGGGGCATCCCCAAGCTTAGATGCTTGGTTATCCTTGAATATTACCTTGGGGTGCCTTGGGAATCCCCAAGATTAGGCTCTTGCCACTCCTTATTCCATAGTCCATCGAATCTTTCCCAAAACTTGAAAACTTCACAACACAAAACTTAACAGAAAATCTCGTGAGCTCCGTTAGCGAAACAAAACAAAAAACCACTTCAAGGTACTGTAATGAACTCATTATTCATTTATATTGATGTTAAACCTTCTGTATTCTAACTTATCTATGGTTTATAAACTATTTTACTAGCCATAGAGTCATCAAAATAAGCAAGCAACACAATGAGAACAGAATCTGTCAAAAACAGAACAATCTGTAGTAATCTGTAACTAACACACACTTATGGAACTCCAAAAATTCTAAAATAAATTGGTGGACCTGAGGAATTTGTCTAGTAATCATCTTCAAAAAGAATCAACTAAATAGCACTCTCCAGTAAAAAAATTAGCTAATCTCGTGAGCGCCAAAGTTTCTATTTTTTACAGCATGATCATAAAGACTTCACCTAAGTCTTCCCAAAGGTTCTACTTGGCACAAACACTAATTAAACATAAAAGCACATTTTAACAGAAGCTATATGGATTATTTATTACTAAACAGAACCAAAAATCAAGAAACTAAAATAAAATTGGGTTTCCTCCGAACAAGCGCTAACGTTTAACGCCCCTAGCTAGGCATGATGATTTCAATGATGCTCACATAAAAGATAAGAATTGAAACGCAAAGAGCGCATCATGAAGAATATGACTAGCACATTTAATTCTAACCCACTTCCTATGAATAGGGATTTTGTAAGAAAACAACTTATGGGAACAATAATCAACTAGCATAGGAAGGCAAAACAAGCATAACTTCAAGATTTTAAGCACATAGAGAGGAAACTTGATATTATTGCAATTCCTACAAGCATATGTTCCTCCCTCATAATAATTTTCAGTAGCATCATGAATGAATTCAACAATATAACCAGCACCTAAAGCATTCTTTTCATGTTCTACTTGCATAGAAATTTTACTACTCTCCACATAAGGAAAATTCTTCTCATTCGGGATAATGGGAGGAAGCTCAACAAAACAACTATCATGTGATTGAAAATTAAGATCAAGATGACACGGTTCATGGTTATCATTATTCTTTAAAGCATACATGTCATCACAATAATCATCATAGCTAGGAGGCATGCTATCATCATAGTAAATTTGCTCTTCAAAGCTTGGGGGACAAAAAATATCATCTTCATCAAACATAGCTTCCCCAAGCTTGTGGCTTTGCATATCATTAGCATCATGGATATTCAAGGAATTCATACTAACAACATTGCAATCATGCTCATCATTCAAAGATTTAGTTCCAAACATTTTAATACATTCTTCTTTTAACACTTTGGCACAATTTTCCTTTCCATCATACTCACGAAAGATATTAAAAAGATGAAGCGTATGAGACAAACTCAATTCCATTTTTTTAGTTTTCTTTTATAAACTAAACTAGTGCTAAAACAAGAAACAAAAATATTAGATTGCAAGATCTAAAGATATACCTTCAAGCACTTACCTCCCAGGCAACGGCGCTAGAAAATAGCTTGATGTCTACTAAACAACCTTCTTCTTGTAGACGTTGTTGGGCCTCCAAGTGCAGAGGTTTGTAGGACAGTAGCAAATTTCCCTCAAGTGGATGACCTAAGGTTTATCAATCCGTGGGAGGCGTAGGATGAAGATGGTCTCTCTCAAACAACCCTGCAACCAAATAACAAAGAGTCTCTTGTGTCCCCAACACACTCAATACAATGGTAAATTGTATAGGTGCACTAGTTCGGCGAAGATATGGTGATACAAGTGCAATATGGATGGTAGATATAGATTTTTGTAATCTGAAAATATAAAAACAGCAAGGTAACTAATAACAAAAGTGAGCGTAAACGGTATTGCAATGCGTTGAAACAAGGCCTAGAGTTCATAATTTCACTAGGGAAAGTTCTCTCAACAATAATAACCTAATTGGATCATATAACTATCCCTCAACATGCAACAAAGAGTCACTCCAAAGTCACTAATAGTAGAGAACAAACGGAGAGATTATGGTAGGGTACGAAACCACCTCAAAGTTATTCTTTCCAATCAATCCGTTGGGCTATTCCTATAAGTGCCACAAACAGCCCTAGAGTTCGTACTAGAATAACACATTAAGACACAAATCAACCAAAACCCTAATGTCACCTAGATACTCCAATGTCACCTCAAGTATCCGTGGGTTTGTTTATACGATATGCATCACACAATCTCAGATTCATCTATTCAACCAACACATAGAACCTCAAAAAGTGCCCCAAAGTTTCTACCAGAGAATCAAGACGAAAACGTGTGCCAACCCCTATGCATAAGTTCATGGGCGGAACCCGCAAGTTGATCACCAAAACATACATCAAGTGAATCACGTGATATCCCATTGTCACCACAGATATGCACGGCAAGACATACATCAAGTGTTCTCAAATCATTAAAGACTCAATCCGATAAGATTACTTCAAAGGGAAAACTCAATCCATTACAAGAAAGTAGAGGGGGAGAAGCAACATAAGATCCAACTATAATAGCAAAGCTCGTGATACATCAAGATTGTGCCAAATCAAGAACACGAGAGAGAGAGAGAGAGAGAGAGAGAGAGAGATAGAGAGAGAGAGAGAGAGAGAGAGAGAGAGAGAGAGAGATCAAACACATAGCTACTGGTACATACCCTCAGCCCCAAGGGTGAACTACTCCCTCCTTGTCATGGAGAGCGCCGGGATGATGAAGATGGCCACCGGTGAGGGTTCCCCCCCCCCCCTCTGGCAGGGAGCCGGAACAGGGTCCCGATTGGTTTTTGGTGGCTACAGAGGCTTGCGGCGAGGGAACTCCCGATCTATTCTGTTCCCCGAAGTTTTTAGGGTACATGGGTATATATAGGAGGAACAAGTACGTCAAGGGAGCCACGAGGGGCCCACGAGGGTGGAGGGCACGCCTGGGGGGAGGGCGCGCCCCCCTGCCTCGTGGCTCCCTCGTTTCTTTCCTGACGTGCACTCCAAGTTATTCCGGTAGTTTTCCTTCCAAAAATAACTTCTCCAGTTGATTTCATTCCGTTTCGAATCCGTTTGATATTCCTTTTCGTCGAAACACTGAAACAAGGGAAAAAATAGGAACTGGCACTGGGCTCTCGGTCAATAGGTTAGTCCCAAAAATAATATAAACGTGTAAAATAAAGCCCATAAACATCCAAAACAGTAGACAATATAGCATGGAGCAATCAAAAATTATAGATACGTTGGAGACGTATCAGGCGTGCCACGAGGGTGCACCCTTTTCGTCTGAACGAGGGGTTGAGTGGGGACCGATGGCTCCCAACGGGCAGCCTGAGTTTTCCAGACGCTTTCCATTGCGCTGTACTTCTGTACGATAGTTGCCAAGTCAGCGAAGTGTAATATGCGACGACGGTTGATGGCGTTGAGGATTCCTTCGTCCATGCAATTGTTGTGGGACGCTGAGATCGCGTCTTCATCGCGGCAATCTTTAATCTTGTCTTTGACGAGAAATCTGGCCCAAAAGTGGTGGACCGTTTCCTGAGACTGCTGTTGTATGCTCATGAAAGCGCTTATATGTGGGTGGGTGGGTGGATTTAAATCCAAACCCTGACCCAATTTTGGATCCGGAGTCTGGAGATCTTCCAAACTTAACAGTTCGGGCTCTGGGATATCAACTGATTTCTTAGGTCTGTCGTCTAATTCCATGTTCGGAGGGCAGGATGCATCTCTTCGCAAGTGAGTGTCCGGCTTTTCGAGGTCAAATATCCGGACGTAGTCCGTCCTCAATATAGAGGAAGAGTTATTGTCTCGCTCCTCGACTACCGCTATCTGGTGGGTGATCGGTGGAGATTTGATTTCTCTTTGATCGGGTTTAAGCCCATTTCGATCGTAGTCTGTAGCGACCCCCAGGGCGTCGATGCGATCTAGGAGCTCGTTTAAAGACGAAAGCTCTGCCGGAGTGTTCGGAGTCAATACGAAGGGAATTTTTGATGACCCGAGAGGTCATCGTCGGCTTAACGGCCGAATGGGCGGTCATAGTAAAGCCGCCCAGCCGGAGGGTTTGCCCTGGGCCCAGTACTCCTCCAGAGGTGATATTATCCTTTAGAACAAGGCGAGCCATCGATCCTATCTTCGACGTCACAGTGGAACTCTCAAAGAAAGCACCAATGTCGGTGTCGAAACATGCGGATCTTGGGTAGGGGGTCCCGAACTGTGCGTCTAAGGTCGATGGTAACAGGAGACGGGGGACACAATGTTTACCCAGGTTGGGGCCCTCTCTATGGAGGTAATACCCTACTTCATGCTTGATTGATCTTGATGAATATGAGTATTACAAGATTTGATCTACCACGAGATCGTTATGGCTAAAACCCTAGAAATCTAGCCTGTATGACTATGGTAATGAGTATCTCTATCCGGACTAAGCCCTCCGGTTTAGATAGACACCGGAGGCGACTAGGGTTGTACAAGGTCGGTTACAGAGAAAGGAATCTTCATATGTGGTCGCCAAGCTTGCCTTCCACGCCAAGGGGAGTCCCATCCGGACATGGGTAGAGTCTTCGGTCTTCGTATCTTCACAGCCCATCAATCCGGCCCATGGCTAATAGGTCGGACGCCTGAGGACCCCTTAGTCCAGGACTCCCTCGGTAGCCCTGAACCAGGCTTCAATGATGAGGTGTCCGACGCGCAGATTGTCTTCGGCATTGCAAGGCGGGTTCCTCATCCAATGACTTCAAAGATATGTATTCGGACTTCCATTTAATATCATACCCCTCGGCTTCTGTGCATCAGCAACTTCAGCCTCCACATGTTGAGAGAATGCGAGAGGTCGGGGTATTTTTACAGATAACACCCCAGCCATGTAAGAAAAGCGTCTATAAAGGGATTGGATCTCAGATCCTTTCAACGCCACACAAACAAATCCTCAGAGCCTCACCAGAGAAGTCCATTCCAGCATGGCTAGCGTTCCCAGCTCTTCTTCCCGTCCCTGCGGCCCAGAAAAAGGCGAGTGGGAGAGGTGCTCCGTTCCCCATAGTCAGCTGGAGAAGCTGCAAACACAGGGATTTCTTCCTCCTGCGGATCTGGTCCCTGTTCGAGCAGGGTTGACCTCCTTTAATGGTGAGGCCCAGGCGGAGAATTTCCCCAACCCGTCTGAGGGGGAACAAGTCCGTTTCGCCCCCTATCTGCTGAGAGGCGTCGGATTTCCAATTCATCCGTTCCTCCGAGGGCTTTTGGAGTATTACGGCCTCCAACTGCACAACTTTACTCCTGCCTCCATTCTGCATATCGCGGGTTACGTCGCTCTTTGTGAGCTATTCCTGGGTTGTCAGGCCCGCTCTGAATTGTGGAGGAAGCTATTTTGCCTTGTCCCGCGTAACCACGAGGGATCAATATTTGAAGTGGGCGGAGCCGAAATATGGCGCATCGCCGAGACCGGATACTTATCCGGCACACCAAAGAAGGCATCCGAAGAGTGGCCTTCCGAGTGGTTCTATTGAGGACGTCGCATTTCCAGACCCAGTTCGGAGGGGTCTTCCCGAGTTCACAAGCATTCCTTTGAAGAAACGCCATAGTTGGCACCCTCGGAGCCTCGAGGAGGAAGATAGTGCGGAAGTTCGTCAACTCATGAGCAAGATAAAGACGCTCGCTCAGTCCGGATTATCGATAGTCAAAGTAATGGCGACTTCCATAGTACGAGGGGTTCAGCCACTCCAATACAGAGGGCTTCCCATGTGGAACTACAATGGGGTGGATGACGCCTCCCGCTGCGGCAGAAAGGGTCCGGATACCCCCGCCGCTCTAGCCAAAATATTGGCCGAACTGTTCAAAGGGGAGGAAGAGGAATTCCTGTGTATCAAGTGCAGAGATTGATTTTCCATGTATAGTCCTCCTAGCTGGGTAAGCCCTGACTCCTCTACTCTACTCGTTCCACTCCCTGAGCTACTTTTAATGAATATTAACCCGTCCATTTATAACAGCATTGGCGAAAGATTTCCGAAGGGCTTCACAGCCCCGCCCCGCAGCCTGAGGGCCACAATGGGGACCTTGACCCTAGATTCAAAGAGGATCCGGATATATTCGTGGTGCTCGAGGACGGGGTGTTTTACCAGGCGAGCTACGGCGGCACAGAAGTGGCCATCATCGCTGATTACCCCGGTCTTCTCCCTACTTCATACGTAAGTAGTCAGGAGACATCTCATCTGAAAGAATTCTCTCATTCTGCCTCACCCACCACACCGTCCTGTGCTCAAAAGGGGAGGCGTTCGGCGCGCCATCCTGCCCCAGGGGTATCTCCAAAGAGAGCGCCCCTACATTGCGCAAGCCTTCGAAGAGGAAGGAAAACAAAGATGTGGTCGAACCTTCATCGAAGAGGTATGGATACTCGAATATGTTCTTTAGCAGTCGCATCCAACTATGATTTTTATGTTCTCCCTGCATCGGGAAAAGAGTTTGCCAGACTATGTCTGGGGATCTGGTCAGTCGTACTCCCAACGCCCGGGATTCGGTCCCAGCCGAGGAGACGGGGGTCGATATGGGGGCGACGTCGGACTGTACTTTGGCTGAGGGCTCGGAAGATATGTCCGTTACCAACTCGGAAGTGGAGAGCACCATGAATCATCGGCGCCGGAGGGCCATTTTACGAGATCCTCGCTTCTCAAAAGAGGTGTTCAGTGCCTTCAGCTCGGCTGATGCATACATCCGGGCTGCTCGAGATGGTCTTAACAGGGCCACGGAGCAGCATTTAAAAGATGTACAAGTAAGTTTAATTTGTCCAAATATGCTAACCATATGACAGTAGCCCCCGAGACTTGAAGTAGTTGGCCACACTGATTTAAGGATCATTGTACAACCAGGTAACATCCTACTAGCCCAAGAGCTAGAAAAGTGTCGGACACAGCTAACTGCTGCTACCGCCGAACTGGAAAAGTCCAAGAAGGCGTCTTCTGGTAATATTTCCCTCCATCGAGAAATAATAATTATATACCAGTTATGCTAACATTGTTGCTTATCTCATGACAAGATCGTCAGATCAACTAGAGGAGAAGCTGAAAACCGCACAGGCGGGAGAGAAAGAGGCCAAAAGACTACACGCCGCGGACGAGCGAGTGCTGACCCGACCCAGGGAGGAGAAAAAGAAGCTCCAAGATTTGAACACCCAGCTGGGCGAAGAGCTGAAAGATGTGCGGGCCCAGCTGGCTGACTCCGTAAAAGAAAATAAAAGGCTGCGAGGTGGCATATTCAGTATGTGACCGAACTTTACCTTATAGTAATTCGGAGATGAAGGGATCTGACAGAGCTATGTTTGTAGGTATGTTAACGGGCCATCCCGAAGAGGAGGTATCCGGATCGTCGAGCGATCTATTGCAAGGGCTGTCCCAAATGCACGAGCAAGCTCGGCAGGCAATGCGGAGTGTTGCCAAGGCCTTATGGCCATCCGCCTCCCCTCCAGGAAGTATGGAGGAGCTTGTAGAGATATTCAATGGAGCACGGCGGCGTATCCGATTATGGAAAATATCGGCCTGCCGGGAGGGTGCGCGAGAGGCCTGGGCCATGGTGAAAACACGGTATACAAAGCTTGATCCGAATCGCATGGCCCGAGTCGGACCTCTAGGATCAGATGGGAAAGAAGTTCCTGTAAATTTGGTGTCTGACCAAGTAGAAGAAGCCGCGTGGTATTCCCAGCAGGATTGTAAGTTAGACAACCTGCTAAGCGGTATATAGGAGGAAATTTATGAGTCCAAGTGACTATGTACTTTCCTTGATATATGTAACTCTAGCTGAATTGTAAAACGATTGTCATGGCATACCTTTTCGCTTCAACCTCTGGACCCAAAGGTGTGGAGTGTTTCCGAATACTACAGCGACCGAATGGACCGGGGTATGTGTGGAAACCAGGCGTAGGGGGTCATAGTTGCTTGAACAGACAAGTTGTATCCGGCTAGTTATGTTATATTACATTATAATTGTAAGAAACGTCTTCCAGAGAGAATAGTTCCGTTAAGGGTTCCTTTCCCTGGGTATCCATGCGTTAATGTGCATGTCCGAACTGTGATTGAAAAAATCATAGCGTATGTAACTTCTGGGGGTTCACAATGGAGTGAATGCTAGAAACATCTTTAATTAACCGACCGAATATTCCCTTAAGAACGCTAGCTTTCGGCTTCACCCAGTCTGAGGTACACATCCGGATGACCCCGCAGTTACAATCGCAGAGGTGCCCCCTTTATGCCCTAGCCGAACTAACGGGAACGTAGGGCATAAGCACAGGAGCCAGGCAACCCAGCTTGGCCAAAACTTAAGTCATATTGATGCATATAATGGAGAAGAAAAGGCACATATGGAAAAACAACGCATATGTGATGAGCTTGATGCTCGAGAAATAACAATAGCAAGCTTCTGTCCAAGAAGCCCCCAGGTATAATGGACGTACATAGTTGAAGATGTATGCGTCAGGGGTGCGCGGTCTAGCCGCACGAGAGCTTTAGGGCTAAAGAGAAAAAAAACGAAAAGAGAGAAAAAATGATGGAAACAACAGGGGGAAGGAGACGAACAAAGAGTTCGGCGCTAGGCATAGAATCTTCGGGGTCTGGCCACGTTCCAAGGGTTCGGCTCTAGGCGATTGTCTGACGCATCACGCAGGTGGTGCGCTCCTCCGGTGAGAACTTCGTCAATGATGAAGGGACCCTCCCACTTGGGCTTGAGTTTGTCCTTTTTCTTCTCCGGCAGGTGTAGAACGAGTTCGCCAACATTGTAAGTCTTGGCCCGCACTTCTCTGCTTTGGTACCTGTGAGCCTGCTATTGATAAAATGCGGAACGGGCCTTTGCGACATCGTGCTCCTCCTCCAGGACATCTAAGTTGTCCTGCCGATCAAGCTCGGCCTCTCTCTCTCTCTCTCTTCGTACATGCACACTCGAGGTGAGTCATGAATAATGTCGCAGGGTAATACTGCCTTTGCACTGTACACCATGAAGAAGGGTGTGTATCCGGTGGTCCGATTGGGCGTGGTCCGCAGCCCCAGAGTATAGAGTCGAGCTCCTCAACCCAGTGCTTGTCTGATTCTTTCAAAGAGCGCACCAATCTAGGCTTGATGCCGCTCATAATAAGACCATTGGCTTGTTCGACTTGACCGTTTGTTTGCGGGTGATAGACAGAGGCGTAATCGAGCTTAATGCCCAGATTAGCGCACCAGGTTTTCACCTCGTCGGCTGTGAAATTGGAGCCGTTATCGGTGATGATGCAGTATGGAACACCATAACGATGTACAACGTCGGATATGAATTCTATCACCGGCCCGGACTCGGCCGTTTTAACTGGTTTGGCCTCTATCCACTTAGTGAATTTATCCACCATGACCAGGAGATATTTTTTCTTATGGCTTCCTCCTTTAAGAGGTCCAACCATATCCAGTCCCCAGACTGCAAAAGGCCAAGTGATGGGGATTGTTTATAGGGCGGTGGGGGCATATGGCTTTGGTTGGCAAAGAGTTGGCATCTGACGCAACGTTGGACAAGGTCCTGTGCATCTGCTCGGGCCGTCGGCCAATGAAACCCTGTACGAAAGGCCTTGCTAACAAGGGACGGAGTTGCGGTGTGGTGCCCACCGAGACCGGCATGAATTTAAGCTAGGAGCAGCCGCCCCTCTTCTTCGGAGATACATCTTTGAAAGACTCCGGTATCGCTTTTCTTGTAGATCTCTCCGTCGTGAACCTTGTAGGCCTTCGAACACCGGACAATGTGGGGGGCCTCATTCTAATCCTCAGGGAGTTCTTTCCTATTAAGGTAGGCCAAGAAGGGTTCGGTCCATGGGGCAATGACTGCCATAATGAGGTGGGCCGACGGTGTTATTTCGGTGCTTGAGCCCCCGACTGGTGTTGCCGCTCTCCCATTGCCACACAACGGATGTCTTAAAAAGCCTTTCCAGAAAGATGTTAGGTGGGACGGGGTCGCGCTTGGCGCTGATGCGAGCAAGGACGTCCGCCGCTTGATTACTTTCTCGGGCCACGTGGTGAAACTCGAGCCCCTCGAACCGAGCCGACATTTTTAGGACGGGATTGCAATAAGCTGCCATCTTTGGATCTTTGGGATCGAAGTCTCCATTTATTTGAGATATTGCAAGGTTTAAGTCCCCGCGCACTTCCAGGCGTTGTATGCCCATGGAGACAGCCATCTGAAGACCATGCAATAAGGCCTCGTATTCGGCTGCGTTATTAGAGTCTGTGTATAATATCTGGAGTACATACTGGACAACGTCTCCAGTGGGGGACGCTAAAATGACGCCCGCTCCTAGTCCTGCCAGCATTTTGGAACCATCAAAATACATAACCCAGTTGGAATATGTGTCGTACTCTTTAGGGAGTTCGGCCTCTGTCCATTCGGTGATGAAGTCAGCCAGTACTTGGGATTTAATGGCTCGACGCATTTTGTATGTTATGTCAAACGGAAGGATCTCAATGGCCCATTTGGCAATTCGTCCCATAGCATCGTGGTTGTTTATTATGTCATTGAGTGGCTTCAGAAGCCACCGTGATCGAACACTCCTGGAAATAGTGTCGTAGCTTCTGGGATGCCATGAAGACCGCGTATGCTATCTTTTGATAATGAGGGTACCGGGATTTGCATGGTGTGAGGACAGTGGATACGTAATATATTGGCTTCCAAAGCGGGAATTTGTGTCCGTCCTGTTCTTGTTCAACGACGAGCACCGCACTCACCACCTGGTGTGTTGTCGATATGTATAATAACATGGGTTCGCCAACGCTCGGTGCGGCCAGGATTGGGTTGCTCGCTAGAAGGGCTTTTATTTCTTCCAGTCCGGTCGTTGCCGCATCCGTCCACTCGAAGTGATCGGTGCGCCGTAGAAGGCGATAGAGTGGCAATGCCTTTTCTCCAAATCTGGAGATAAAGCGGCTTAAAGCTACCACGCAACCGGCGAGTTTTTGGACCTATTTAAGGTCCGTTGGCGTAGCCAACTGTGACAAAGCTCAGATTTTGGCTGGATTTGCTTCAATTCCTCTATTGGAAACGATGAAGCCCAGCAGTTTTCCAGTGGGGACGCCGAAAACACGCTTTTCCGGATTGAGCTTAATGTCATATGCGCGGAGGTTGTCGAATCTGAGACGTAAATCGTCTATAAGTGTTTCAACGTGTCTAGTTTTGATGACAACATCGTCCACATATGCTTCAACTGTCTTGCCGATCTGTTTCTCCAGGCATGTCTGAATCATGCGTTGGTAGGTGGCACTGGCGTTTTTGAGCCCGAAGGGCATGGTGTTGAAGCAGAATGGCCCATATGGGGTAATGAATGTTGTTGCAGCTTGATCGGACTCCTTCATTTTAATTTGATGGTATCTGGAATATGCGTCGAGGAAGCACAGTGAGTCATGTCCTACGGTAGCATCAATGATCTGGTCGATGCGGGGGAGGGAGAAGGGATCCTTGGGGCAAGCCTTATTGAGGTCTTTGAAATCGACGCACAGGCGCCAAGATTTTTCCTTCTTTGGCACCATCACCAGGTTTGCCAGCCAGTCCGGGATTTTTATTTCTCTAATGAATCCGGCCTTGATTAGCTTGGATAGCTCCTCCCCCATAGCTTGACGTTTGGGTTCGGAAAAACGCCGTAGTGTTTGTTTGACCGGTTTATATCCCTTCAATATATTGAGGTTGTGTTCAGCCAACTTACGTTCTGGCATATCAGAAGGGTGCCAGGCGAATATGTCCTAGTTCTCACGCAAGAACTCTCGTAGCACAGCGTCAACCGTTGTGTCCAGTTGTGCTCCAATAGATGTTGTCTTCTTGGGGTCCATTGGATGGACTTGGAATTTGACTATTTCTTCTGCTGGTTTGAAGGAGGTGGATTTGGGTCGTTTGTATAGGATCACATCGTCCATGTCCACCATGGAGCGCATTGCGGTTAATTCTTCGGCCGCTAGGGCTTCAGATAATGCCTCAAGGGCCAGGGATGCGGGTTTATTTTCGGCGCGGAGTGCTATGTCCGGATCACAGGTGAGAGTGATTATGTCGTTGGGCCCGAGCATCTTAAGCTTCATGTACCCATAATGAGGTATAGCTTGGAAGCGTGTAAATGCCTCCCGGCCAAGAGGGCGTGATATCTGTTGTTGAAAGGGGCCACTTGGAAGGTTATCTCTTCAGACCAATAATTCTCCGGCGCGTCGAATACCACGTCAAGTGTTATTTTTCCTGCGCACCGCGCCTCCCAGCTGGGAATGATTCCTCGGAAGGTTTTGCTGCTTTGCTCGATGCGGCTCCTGTCTATTTCCATTTTGTGGAGTGTATCCTCATAGATGAGGTTTAGTCCGCTGCTGCCGTCCATGAGAACCTTGGTGAGCCAAAAGCCGTCCACAATTGAACTGAGGACCAAGGCGGCTGGTGCTCGGACTGTCCTGTATTTGGGTTCGTCACCGGCATTAAAAGTTATAGTCGGGTCGTTCCAGGGGTTTATTGCTGCGATTTGACAGACTTCGGCGAATTCGCGGAGTGCCCTTTTGCGCCTGTTGTTTGAAGTGAATGTTTCGAAGACCGTCAATACTTTGAGGTCGTCGTCTTCTAGGGGGTGTTGTTCTGGCGTATTCTTGGTGAGGATATCATCCCCGCTCTTGGCCACTTGCTGGAGTATCCAACATGCTCTAAGGTTGTGGGTTGGTACATTATCCGGTGTTGTGTGTATTTTGCATGGCCCGTCGAGCCGTCCTTCCAGAATGTTTCCGCACCCCGTAATGGGCTTATATTTCTTTACTATTGGACCGGTCGTGCCACGAGGGTGCGCCCTTTTCGTCTGAACGAGGGGTTGAGTGGGGACCGATGGCTCCCAACGGGCTGCCTGAGTTTTCCAGGCGCTTTCCATTGCGCTGTACTTCTGTACGATAGTTGCCAAGTCAACGAAGTGTAATATGCGACGGCGTTTGATGGCGTTGAGGATTCCTTCGTCCATGCAATTATTGCGGAACGCTGAGATCACGTCTTCATCGCGGCAATCTTTAATCTTGTCTTTGACGAGGAATCTGGCCCAAAAGTGGTGGAATGTTTCCTGAGACTGCTGGTGTATGCTCATAGAGCGCTTATATGTGGGTGGGTGGGTGGATTTAAATCCGAACCCTGGCCCAAATTTGGATCCGGAGTCTGGAGATCTTCCAAACTTAACAGTTCGGGCTCCGGGATATCAACTGATTACTTAGGTATGTCATCTGATTCCATGTCCGGAGGGCAGGATGCATCTCTTCGCAAGTGGGTGTCCGGCTTTTCAAGGTCGGAGATCTGGACGTAGTCCGTCCTCAATATATAGGAAGAGTTATTGTCTCGCTCCTCGACTACCGCTATCTGGTGGGTGATCGGTGGAGATTTGATTTCTCTCTGATCGGGTTTAAGCCCAATTCGATCGTAGACTGTAGCGACCCCCAGGGCGGCGATGCGATCTAGGAGCTCGTTTAAAGACGAAAGCTCTGCCGGAGTGTTCGGAGTCAATACGAAGGGAATTTTTGATGACCCGAGAGGTCATCGTCGGCTTAACGGCCGAACGGGCAGTCATGGTAAAGCCGCCCAGCCGGAGGGTTTGGCCTGGGGCCAGTACTCCTCCAGAGGTGATATTGTCCTTGAGAACAAGGCGATCCATCGATCCTATCTTCGACGTCACAGTGGAACTCTCAAATAAAGCACCAATGTCGGTGTCAAAACCGGCGGATCTCGGGTAGGGGGTCCCGAACTATGCGTCTAAGGTCGATGGTAACAGGAGACGGGGGACACAATGTTTACCCAGGTTGGGGCCCTCTCTATGGAGGTAATACCCTACTTCCTGCTTGATTAATCTTGATGAATATGAGTATTACAAGAGTTGATCTACCACGAGATCGTTATGGCTAAAACCCTAGAAGTCTAGCCTGTATGACTACGGTAATGAGTATCTCTATCCGGACTAAGCCCTCCGGTTTATATAGACACCGGAGGGGACTAGGGTTGTACAAGGTCGGTTATAGAGAAAGGAATCTTCATATGTGGTCGCCAAGCTTGCCTTCCACGCCAAGGAGAGTCCCATCCGGACACGGGTAGAGTCTTTGGTCTTAGTATCTTCACAGCCCATCAATCCGGCCCATGGCTAACAGGCCGGACGCCCGAGGACCCCTTAGTCCAAGAATCCCTTAGTACCCAACAGTCTCCTTTCGGTATCCTATGAAGACACATTTCTCTGATTTGGGTTCGAGCTTATCAGGTTGAAGCTTTTTCACATAAGCATCGCAGCCCCAAACTTTAAGAAACGACAACTTGGGTTTCTTGCCAAACCACAGTTCATATGGTGTCGTCTCAACGGATTTAGATGGTGCCCTATTTAACGTGAATGCAACCGTCTGTAAAGCATAACCCCAAAATGATAGCGGTAAATCAGTAAGAGACATCATAGATCGCACATATCTAATAAAGTGCGGTTACGACGTTCGGACACACCATTACGTTGTGGTGTTCCAGGTGGCGTGAGTTGCGAAACTATTCCACATTGTTTCAAATGAAGACCAAAAACGTAACTCAAATATTCTCCTCCACGATCAGATTGTAGAAACTATATTTTCTTGTTATGATGATTTTCTACTTCACTCTGAAATTCTTTGAAGTTTTCAAATGTTTCAGACTTATGCTTCATCAAGTAGATATACCCATATCTGCTCAAATCATTTGTGAAGGTCGGAAAATAATGATACCCGCCGCGAGCATCAACACTCACCGGACTGCATACATCAGTATGTATTATTTCCAACAAGTCTGTTGCTCGCTCCATTGTTCCGAAGAACGGATTTTTAGTCATCTTGCCCATGAGGCATGGTTCACATGTATCAAGTGATTCCAAAAGTCCATCATCATGGAATTTCTTCATGCGCTTTACACCAATATGACCTAAACGGCAGTGCCACAAATAAGTTGCACTATCATTATTAAACTTATATCTTTTGGCTTCAATACTATGAATATGTGTATCACTACTATCGAGATTCAACAAAAATAGACCACTCATCAAGGGTGCATGACCATAAAAGATATTTCTCATATAAATAGAACAACCATTATTCTATGATTTAAATGAATAACCATCTCGCATCAAACAAGATCCATATATAATGTTCATGGTCAACGGTGGCACCAAATAATAATTATTCAGGTCTAAAACTAATCCTGAAGGTAGATGTAGAGGTAGCGTGCCGACCGCGATCACATCGACTTTGGAACCATTTCCCACGTGCATCGCCAACTCATCCTTAGCCAATCTTCGCTTAATCTGTAGCCCCTGTTTCGAGTTGCAAATATGAGCAACAGAATCAGTATCAAATACCCAGGCGCTACTGCGAGCATTAGTTAAGGACACATCAATAACATGTATATCAAATACACCTTTCACTTTGCCATCCTTCTTATCCGCCAAATACTTGGGGCAGTTCCGATACCACTGACCAGTCCCTTTGCAGTAGAAGCACTCAGTCTCAGGCTTAGGTCTAGACATGGGCTTCTTCACTTGAGCAGTAACTTGCTTGTCGTTCTTATTGAAGTTCCCCTTCTTTCCTTTGCCCTTCTTCTTGAAACTGGTGGTCTTGTTGACCATCAACACTTGATGCTCCTTCTTGATTTCTACCTCCGCAGCTTTTAGCATTGCGAAGAGCTCGGGAATTGTCTTATCCATCCCTTGCATATTATAGTTCATCACGAAGCTTTTGTAGCTTGGTGGCTGTGATTGAAGAACTCTGTCAATGACACTACCATCAGGAAGATTAACTCCCAATTGAGTCAAGTGGTTGTGGTACCCAAACATTCTGATTATATGTTCACCGACAGAACTATTCTCCTCCATCTTGCAGCTATAGAACTTATTGGAGACTTCATATCTCTCAATCTTGAAATATTAACTTCAACTCCTGGAACATCTCATATGCTCCATGACGTTCAAAACGTCGTTGAAGTCCCGGTTCTAAGCCGTAAAGCATGGCACACTGAACTATCAAGTAGTCATCAGCTTTGCTCTGCCAGACGTTCCTAACATCTGGCGTTGCTCCTGCAGCGGGTTTGGCACATAGCGGTGCTTCCAGGAGCAATTCTTTTGTGCAGCAATGAGGATAATCCTCAAGTTACGGACCCAGTCCGTGTAGTTGCTACCATCATCTTTCAACTTAGCTTTCTCTAGGAACACATTAAAATTCAACGGAACAGTAGCACGTGCCATTTATCTACAACAACATAGACATGTGAAATACTATCAGGTACTAAGTTCATGATAAATTAAAGTTCAACTAATCATATTACTTAAGAACTCCCACTTAGATAGACATCCCTCTAATCATCTAAGTGATCACGTGATCCAAATCAACTAAACCATGTCCAATCATCACGTGAGATGGATTAGTTTGCAATGGTGAACATAACTATCTTGATCATATCTACTATATGATTCACGCTCGACCTTTCGGTCTCGGTGTTCCGAGGCCATATCTGCATATGCTAGGCTCGTCAAGTTTAACCCGAGTATTCTGCGTGTGCAAAACTGGCTTGCACCCGTTGTATGTGAACGTAGAGCTTATCACACCCGATCATCACGTGGTGTCTTGGCACGACAAACTTTCGCGACGGTGCATACTCAGGGAGAACACTTGTACCTTGAAATTTAGTGAGAGATCATCTTATAATGCTACCGCCGAAGTAAGCAAAATAAGATGCATAAAGGATAAACATCACATGCAATCAATATAAGTGATATGATATGTTCATCATCATCTTGTGCCTTTGATCTCCATCTCCAAAGCACCGTCATGATCACCATCGTCACCGGCTTGACACCTTGATCTCCATCGAAGCATCGTTGTTGTCTCGCCAACTATTGCTATCACGACTATCGCTACCACTTAGTGATAAAGTAAAGCAATTACATGGTGATTGCATTGCATACAATAAAGTGACAACCAAAAGGCTCATGCCAGTTGCCGATAACTGTTACAAAACATGATCATCTCATACAACAATTTATATATCATCACGTCTTGACCATATCACATCACAGCATATCCTGCAAAAAGAAGTTAGACATCCTCTACTTGTTGATGCAAATTTTACGTGGCTGCTACGGGTTTAGCAAGAACCGTTCTTACCTATGCATCAAAAACCACAACGATTTTTTGTCAAGTGTGCCGTTTTAACCTTCAACAAGGACCGGGCGTAGTCACACTCAATTCAATTAAAGTTGGAGAAACTGACACCCGCCAGCCACCTGTGTGCAAAGCACGTCAGTAGAACCAGTCTCGCGTAAGCGTAAGCGTAATGTCGGTCTGGGCCGCTTCATCCAACAATACCGCCGAACCAAAGTATGACATGCTGGTAAGCAGTATGACTATTATTGCCCACAACTCTTTGTGTTCTACTCATGCATATAGCATCTACGCATAGACCTGGCTCGGATGCCACTGTTGGGGAATGCAGTAATTTCAAAAAAATTCCTACGCACATGCAAGATCCATCTAGGTGATGCATAGCAATGAGCGGGAGAGTGTTCCCACGTACCCTCGTAAACCAAAAGCGGAAGCGTTATGACAACACGGTTGATGTAGTCGTACGTCTTCATGATCCGACCGATCCTAGTACCGAACGTGCGGCACCTCCGCGATCTGCACACGTTTAGCTTGGTGACGTCCCACGAACTCTAGATCCAGCTGAGGTCGAGGGAGAGTTTCGTCAGCACGACGGCGTGATGATGGTTATGATGAAGTTATCGGCGCAGGGCTTCGCCTAAGCACTACGATGATATGACCGAGGTGTGTAACTTTGGAGGGGTCACCGCACACGGCTAAGAGAAGACTTGGTGTGTCTTTGGGGTGCCCCCTCCCACATATATAAAGGAGGGGGAAGAGGAGGCCGGCCCTAGAGGGGGCGCGCCAAAGGGGGGATTCCTACTTGGACTCCCGGTCCACCGGTCCAAGTAGGATTCGCCCCTTCAGATTCCAACAAGGAGAAGGAGGGAAGGGGGAAGAGGGGAGAAGGAAGGAGGAGGGCACCGCCCCCTCCTAGTCCAATTTGGACCAGCCCATGGGGGGCGCGCGTCCACCCCTTGAGGCCCCTTTCTCCTTTCCCCTAAAGCCCATTAAGGCCCATTACTCTCCCGAGGGGTTTCGGTAACCTCCCGGTACTCCAGAAAATACCCGAAACACCTCGGAACCATTCAGGTGTTCGAATATAACCTTCCATATATCGATCTTTACCTCTACCATTTTGAGACTCCTCATTATGTCCGTGATCTCATCTGGGACTCTGAACAAACTTCGGTCATCAAATCACATAACTCATAATACGAATCGTCATCGAACGTTAAGCGTGCGGACCCTACGGGTTCGAGAAATATGTAGACATGACCGAGACACATCTCCGGTCAATAACCAATAGCGGAACCTGGATGCTCATATTGGCTCCTACATAATCTACGAAGATCTTTATCGGTCAAACCGCATAACAACATACGTTGTTCCCTTTGTCATCGGTATGTTACTTGCCCGAGATTCGATCATCGGTATCTTCATACCTAGTTCAATCTCGTTACCGGCAAGTCTCTTTACTCGTTCCGTAATGCATCATCCCGCAACTAACTCATTAGTCACATTGCTTGCAAGGCTTATTATGATGTGCATTACCGAGAGGGCCCAGAGATACCTCTCTGATACTCGGAGTGACAAATCATAATCTTGATCTATGCCAACCCAACAAACACCTTCGGAGATACCTGTACAGCATCTTTATAATCACCCAATTATGTTGTGACGTTTGATAGCACACAAGGCATTCCTTCGATATACGGGAGTTGCATAATCTCATAGTCAAAGGAATGTGTATATGACATGAATAAAGCTATAGCAATAAAACCGAATGATCATTATGCTAAGCTAACGGATGGGTCTTGTCCATCACATCATTCTCCTAATGATGTGATCCCGTCCATCAAATGACAACACATGTCTATGGTTAGGAAACTTAACCATCTTTGATTAACGAGCTAGTCTAGTAGAGGCCTACTAGGACACGGTGTTTTGTCTATGTATCCACACATGTATCAAGTTTCCGGTTAATACAATTCTAGCATGAATAATAAACATTTATCATGATATAAGGAAATATAAATAACAACTTTATTATTGCCTCTAAGGCATATTTCCTTTAGTCTCCCACTTGCACTAGAGTCAATAATCTAGTTCACATCGCCATGTGATTTAACACCAATAGTTCACCTCTTTATGTGATTAACACCCATAGTTCACATCACCATGTGACCAACACTCAAAAGGTTTACTAGAGTCAATAATCGAGTTCACATTGCTATGTGATTAACACCCAAGAGTAATAAGGTATGATCATGTTTTGCTTGTGAGAGAAATTTTAGTCTGCGGGTCTGCAAGATTTAGATTTGTATGTATTTTGCAAATTTCTATGTCTACAATACTCTGCACGGAGCTACTCTAGCTAATTGCTCCCACTTTCAATATGTATCTAGATCGAGACTCAGAGTCATCTAGATTGGTGTCAAAGCTTGCATCGACATAACTCTTTACGACGAACTCTTTTATCACCTCCATAACCAAGAAATATTTCCTTAGTCCTCTAAGGATAATTTTGACCGCTGTCCAGTGATCTACTCCTAGATCACTGTTGTACTCCCGTGCCAAAAATCATGCTAAGGTATACAATTGCCCTGGTACACGGCATAGCATACTTTATAGAACCTATGACTAAGGCATAGGGAATGACTTCTCATTCTCTTTCTATTTTTTCCGTGGTCGGGTTTTGAGTCTTTACTCAACTTCACACCTGGCAACACATGCAAGAACTCCTTCTTTGTCTGTTCCATTTTGAACTAGTTCAAAATCTTATCAAGGTATGTGCTTTGTGGAAGTCCAATTAAGCGTATTGATTTATCTCTATAGATCTTGATGCCCAATATATAAGCAGCTTCACCGAGGTTTTTTATTGAAAAATTCTTATTCAAGTATCCTTTTATGCTATCCAGAAATTCAGTATCATTTCCAATCAACAATATGCCATCCACATATAATATCAGAAATGCTACAGAGCTCCCACTCACTTTCTTGTAAATACAGGCTTCTCCAAAAGTCTGTATAAAACCATATGCTTTGATCACACTATCAAAGCGTATACTCCAACTACGAGATGCTTGCACCAGTCCATAAATGGATCACTGGAGCTTGCACACTTTGTTAGCACCTTTTTGGATCGACAAAACCTTCTGGTTGCATCATATAAAACTCTTCTTTAAGATATCAATTAAGGAATGCAGTTTTGACATCCATTTGCCAAATTTCATAATCATAAAATGCGGAAATTGCTAACATGATTCGGACAGACTTAAGCATCGCTACGGGTGAGAAGGTCACATCATAGTCAACTCCTTGAACTTGTCGAAAACCTTTTGCAACAAGTCGAGCTTTGTAGACAGTAACATTGCCGTCAGCGTCAGTCTTCTTCTTGAAGATCCATTTATTCTCTATTGCTTGCCGATCATCGGGCAAGTCAACCAAAGTCCACACTTTGTTCTCATACATGGATCACATCTCTGATTTCATGGCCTCAAGCCATTTCACGGAATCTGGGCTCATCATCGCTTCCTCATAGTTCGTAGGTTCATCATGGTTAAGTAACATGACCTCCAGAACAGGATTATCATACCACTCTGGTGCAGACCTTACTCTGGTTGACCTACGAGGTTCGGTAGTAACTTGATCTGAAGTTTCATGATCATTATCATTAACTTCCTCACTAATTGGTGTAGCCTGATAGGTCTCCAACGTATCAATAATTTTTTATTGTTCCATGCTATTATATATTCTGTTTTGGATGTTTAATGGGCTTTATTATACACTTTTATATTATTTTTGGGACTAACCTACTAACCCAAGGCCCAGTGCAAATTGTTGTTTTTTTTTCCTATTTCAGTGTTTCATAGAAAAGGAATATCAAACGGAGTCCAAACGGAATGAAACCTTCGGGAGAGTTATTTTTGGAACAAACGTGATCCAGGGGACTTGAGTGGACGTCAAGAAACGAACGAGGAGGCCACGAGGTAGGGAGGCGTGCCTGCCCCCCTGGGCGCGCCCCCCACCCTCATGGACCCCTCGTAGCTCCACCGACCTACTTCTTCCTCCTATATATATCCATATACCCCGAAAACATCCGGGAGCACCACGAAACCCTATTTCCACCGCCACAACCTTCTGTACCCGTGAGATCCCATCTTGGGCCTTTTTCGGTGCTCCGCCGAAAGGGGAATCGATCACGGAGAGCTTCTACATCAACACCATAGCCTCTCCGATGATGTGTGAGTAGTTTACCTCAGACCTTCGGGTCCATAGTTATTAGCTAGATGGCTTATTCTCTCTCTCTCTCTCTCTCTCTCTCTCTCTCTCTCTCTCTCTCTCTCTCTCTCTTTGGATCTCAATACAAAGTTCTCCTTGATCTTCTTGGAGATCTATTCGATGTAACTCTTTTTGCGGTGTGCTTGTCGAGATCCGATGAATTGTGGGTTTATGATCAAGATTATCTATGAACAACATTTGAATCTCCTCTGAATTCTTTTATGTATGATTGGTTATCTTTGCAAGTCTCTTCGAATTATTAGTTTGGTTTGGCCTACTAGATTGATCTTTCTTGCAATGGGAGAAGTGCTTAGCTTTGGGTTCAATCATGCGGTGCTCGATCCCAGTGACAGAAGGGGAAACAACACGTATTGTATTGTTGCCATCGAGGATAAAAAGATGGGGTTTATATCATATTGCTTGAGTTAATCCCTCTACATCATGTCATCTTTCTTAATGGTTACTCCGTTCTTATGAACTTAATACTCTATATGCATGCTGGATAGCGGTAGATGTGTGCAGTAATAGTAGTAGATGCAGGCAGGAGTCGGTCTACTTGTCGCGGACGTGATGCCTATATACATGATTATGCCTAGATATTCTCATAACTATGCACTTTTCTATCAATTGCTCGACGGTAATTTGTTCACCCAGCGTAATACTTATGCTATCTTGAGAGAAGCCACTAGTGAAATCTATGGCCCCGGGGTCTATTTTCCATCATATACGTTTCCAATCTATTTTTACTTTGCAATCTTTACCTTCAATCTTTATCATAAAAATGCCAAATATATTATCTTATCATCTCTATCAGATCTCACTTGTGCAAGTGGTCGTGAAGGGATTGACAACCCCTTTATCGCGTTGGTTGCAAGGTTCCTATTTGTTTGCGTAGGTATGAGGGACTTGCGTGTAGCCTCCTACTGGATTGATACGTTGGTTCTCAAAAGCTGAGGGAAATACTTATGCTACTTTGTTGCATCACCCTTTCCTCTTCAAGGTAAAACCAAATCATGCTCAAGAGGTAGCAAGAAGGATTTCTGGCGCCATTGCCGGGGAGATCTATGCCAAGTCAAGTCAAGTCAAGACATACCAAGTACCCGTCACAAACTCTTATCCCTCGCATTACATTATTTGCCATTTGCCTCTCGTTTTCCTCTCCCCCACTTCACCTTTGTCGTTTTATTCGCCGTTCTTCCGTTCATCCTTTTGTTTGCTCGTGTTGCCATGTGCCTTCTATTTGCTTGCTTCTTCGCTTGCTGAAAATCTATTGATATGGATCCACTTACAGTGTGCTATTTGGATCATCTTCGATCCTTATGCGCTCGTGCTAATACCCCAACTAGCCTAGTTGATGGGAAAACTTAAGATGAGCATGCTCATTTTGTGCGTCACCATTTGACTGAAAAAGGGAAACTCTTATGGGATCAAATAAACAGATTGTTGTGTTATGCTTGAAATCTTTGTGAAATTTATGATTTTACTTGTTGCTCTAAGAACCCTAAAAAACACCTTCCCTACCAATGTGAGTTTAATGAAAATGAAATCTTATCTTCTTATGCAAAGGGTGTTTATAGTTACTATGATATCGAACAAATTGAAGAATTTGTTTCTTTTAAGGGTGCTTGTGAAGATGCTTCTTTGATTCAAAAGTATGATATTACTCTCTATGAATCTGAAAATTTTGACATACTTAAATATTGCTATGAAAACTATGCTCATAATGTCTATGTCAAAGAATTTATTGAAAGAATGATCGTTGCTTCTAAAGAAAATAATGATATGCATGAATCTATAGATAATTATGATTCTGATGATTTGATTGAAATATCCCTTGATGAACATTATGCTTGCTATTCTTGTGGCCATGATGCAAATATGTATGAAGATGAATTTGCTATAGTTCCTTATGTTAAACATGAGATCATTGCTATTGCACCCATACTTGATAGTTCCTTCGATGAAAAGCATGATTGCAATGATGTTATTATAAATTCTCTTGATGTCAATTGTGCTAATAATATGCAAAACCCTAAGCTTGGGGATGCTAGTTTTGCTATGTCTACTGCTTGTTGCAATGATCATGATTGGGGTGATTCTTCTTTTGATCTTGAAAATTTATTTAAGCCCCATGATGAATATGAGATTGATTATAATGTTTGCAAAAATATTGAAAGTGGGTTTGGAAGAGTGTCAACTTTAGATCCCACATATTTGGATAATGTTCAATCTTATGAAGTTTTTGATAAAAGTGGGTTTGGAGAGGTCATGAATTTAGTTAATGTTAATCCCACTATTTTGGAAGAGTGTCAACTTTGCATACATGTGGATCGTGTTAAGAATATGTTTTGTGATAGATATATTGTTGAATTTGCTTATGATCCTACATGTAATTATTATGAGAGAGGAAAATATGGTTGTAGAAATTTTCATGTTACTAAATTACCTCTCGTTATGTTGAGATTGCTATTTTTTCTTTCCGCTTCCTTGCATATGCTAGTTTTTGCTTGGCTTGATAAATTGTTTTCTTATAAAATGCCTATGCATAGGAAGTATTCGAGACTTAGATGTGTTTTTCATATGCTATATGATGCTCTCTTTGTGCTTCAATTCTTGTCTTTCATGTGAGCATCATCAAAATTATCAATGCCTAGCTAGGGGCGTTAAACGATAGCGCTTGTTGGGAGGCAACCCAATTTTATTTTTGTTTATTGCTTTTTGGTTCTGTTTAGTAATAAATATTTGATCTAGCCTCCGGTTAGATGTGTTTTTATGTTTTAATTAGTGTTTGTGCCAAGTAAAACCTATAGGATCTTCTTGGATGATAGTTATTTGATCTTGCTAAAAAAGTCAGAAACTTTCTGCTCACTAAAATAATTGTTAAAAATCACCAGAACGTGATAAAATACTGATTCCAATTGAAGTAGTTCAATAAAAAAATTATCTAGGTCTTCCTATTTTGGTAGATTTTTCTTATTTCCAGAAGTTTGCGTTAGATCCAGATTACTACTGACTGTTCTGTTTTTGACAGATTCTGTTTTTCGTGTGTTCTTTGCTTATTTTAATGAATCTATGGCTAGTATCAGAGGTTATGAACCATAGAGAAGTTGGGATACAGTAGGTTTAACACCAATATAAATAAAGAATGAGTTCATTACAGTACCTTGAAGTGGTGTTTTGTTTTCTTTCGCTAACGGAGCTCATGATCATGAGATTTTCTGTTGAGTTTTGTGTTGTGAAGTTTTCAAGTTTTGGGGTAAAGATTTGATGGATGATGTAACAAGGAGTGGCAATAGCCTAAGCTTAGGGATTCCCAAGGCACCCCAAGGTAAAATCTAAGGACAACCAAAAGCCTAAGCTTGGGGATGCCCCGGAAGGCATTCCCTATTTCGTCTTCGTCCATCGGTAACTTTACTTGGAGCTATATTTTTATTCACCACATGATATGTGTTTTTCTTGGAGCGTCTTGTATGATTTGATTCTTTGCTTTTTAGTTCACCACAATCATCCTTGTTGTACACACCTTTTGGGAGAGACACACATTAATCGGAATTTATTAGAATACTCTTTGTGCTTCACTTATATCTTTTGAGCTAGAAAATTTTGCTCTAGTGCTTCACTTATATCCTTTAGAGCACGGTGGTGGTTATATTTTATAGAAATTATTGATATCTCATGCTTCACTTATATTATTTTGAGAGTCCTTTAGAACAGCATGGTAGTTTGCTTTGGTTAAAATTTTAGTCCTAAAGTGATAGGCATCCAAGATGGATATAATAAAAACTTTCATATAAGTGCATTGAATACTAAGAGAAGTTTGATTCTTTATGATTGTTTTGAGATATGAAGATGGTGATATTAGAGTCATGCTAGTTGAGTAGTTGTGAATTTGAGAAATACTTGTTCTAAAGTTTGTGATTCACGTAGCATGCACGCATGGTGAACCGTTATGTGATGAAGCCGGAGCATGGTTTATTTATTGATTGTCTTCCTTATGAGTGGCGGTCGAGGACGAGCGATGGTCTTTTCCTACCAATCTATCCCCCTAGGAAATGCGCGTAGTACTTCGTTTCGATAACTAATAGATTTTTGCAATAAGTATGTGAGTTATTTATTACTAATGTTGAGTCCATGGATTATACGCACTCTCATCCTTCCACCGTTGCTAGCCTCTCTAATACCGCGCACCTTCCGCCGATATCATACACCCACCATATACCTTCCTCAAAACAGCCACCATACCTACCTATTATGGCATTTCCATAGCCATTCCGAGATATATTGCCATGCAACTCACCACCGTTCCATTTATTATGACACACTTCATCATTGTCATATTGCTTTGCATGATCATGTAGTTGACATCGTATTCGTGGCAAAGCCACCATTCATAATTCTTTCATACATGTTACTCTTGATTCATTGCATATCCCGGTACCCCACCGGAGGCATTCACATAGAGTCATATTTTGTTCTAAGTATTGAGTTGTAAGTAAATAAAAGTGTGATGATCATCATTATTAGAGCATTTTCCCAAGTGAGGAAAGAATGATGGAGACTATGATTCCCCCACAAGTCGGAATGAGACTCCGGACGAAAAAAAAAAAAAGAGGCCATAAAAAAAGAAGAAGGCCCAAACAAAAAAAATGAGAGAAAAAGAGAGAAGGGACAATGTTATTATCCTTTTACCACACTTGTGCTTCAAAGTAGCACCATGATCTTCATGATAGGGAGTCTCCTATGTTGTCACTTTCATATACTAGTGGGAATTTTACATTATAGAACTTGGCTTGTATATTCCAATGATGGGATTCCTCAAAATGCCCTAGTCTTCATGAGCAAGCGAGTTGGATGCACACCCACTTAGTTTCTTTTGTTGAGCTTTCATACACTTATAGCTCTAGTGCATCTGTTACATGGAAATCCCTACTCACTCGCATTGATATCTATTGATGGGCATCTCCATAGCCCATTGATACGCCTAGTTGATGTGAGACTATATTCTCCTTTTTTTGTCTTCTCCGCAACCACCATTCTATTCCACATATAGTGTTATATCCATGGCTCACACTCATGTATTGCGTGAAGATTGAAAAAGTTTGAGAACATCACAAGTATGAAACAATTGATTGGCTTGTCATCGGGGTTGTGCATGATTAAATACTTTGTGTGATGAAGATAGAGCATAGCCAGACTATATGAATTTGTAGGGATAACGTTCTTTGGCCATGTTATTTTGAGAAGACATGATTGCTTTGTTAGTATGCTTGAAGTATTATTATTATTATTATTATTATTATTATTATTATTATTATTATTATTATTATTATGTCAATATTAAACTTTTATCTTGAATCTTTCGGATCTGAACATTCATGCCACAATAAAGAAAAATACATTGAGAAATATGCTAGGTAGCATTCCACATCAAAAATTCTGTTTTTATCATTTACCTACTCGAGGACGAGCAGGAATTAAGCTTGGGGATGCTTGATACGTCTCCAACGTATCTATAATTTTTTATTGTTCCATCCTATTATATATTCTGTTTTGGATGTTTAATGGCCTTCATTATACACTTTTATATTATTTTTGGGACTAACCTACTAACCCAAGGCCCAGTGCAAATTGCTATTTTTTTGCCTATTTTAGTGTTTCGCGGAAAAGGAATATCAAACGGATTCCAAACGGAATGAAACCTTCGGGAGATTTATTTTTGGAACAAACAAGATTCAGGGGACTTGGAGTGGACGTCAAGAAACGAACGAGGAGGCCACGAGGCAGGAAGGCGCGCCTGCCCCCCCCCCCCTGGGCGCACCCCCCCACCCTCGTGGGCCCCTCGTAGCTCCACCGACCTACTTCTTCCTCCTATATATATCCATATACCCCGAAAACATAAGGGAGCACCACGAAACCCTATTTCCACCGTCGCAACCTTCTGTACCCGTGAGATACCATCTTGGGGCCTTTTCCGGCGCTCCGCCAGAGGGGGAATCGATCACGGAGGGCTTCTACATCAACACCATAGCCTCTTCGATGATGTGTGAGTAGTTTACCTCAGACCTTCGGGTCCATAGTTATTAGCTAGATGGCTTATTCTCTCTCTTTGGATCTCAATACAAAGTTCTCCTCGATCTTCTTGGAGATCTATTCGATGTAACTCCTTTTGCGGTGTGTTTGTCGAGATCCAATGAATTGTGGGTTTATGATCAAGATTATCTATGAACAATATTTGAATCTCCTCTGAATTCTTTTATGTATGATTGGTTATCTTTGCAAGTCTCTTCGAATTATCTGTTTGGTTTGGCCTACTAGATTGATCTTTCTTGCAATGGGAGAAGTGCTTAGCTTTGGGTTCAATCATGCGGTGCTCGATCCCAGTGATAGAAGGGGAAACGACACGTATTGTATTGTTGCCATCAAGGATAAAAAGATGGGGTTTATATCATATTTCTTGAGTTTATCCCTCTATATCATGTCATCTTGCTTAATGCGTTACTCCATTCTTATGAACTTAATACTCTAGATGCATGTTGGATAGCGGTGGATGTCTACTATGCAACCTTCTTCTTGTAGACGTTGTTGGGCCTCCAAGTGCAGAGGTTTGTAGGACAGTAGCAAGTTTCCCTCAAGTGGATGACCTAAGGTTTATCAATCCGTGGGAGGCATAGGATGAAGATGGTCTCTCTCAAACAACCCTGCAACCAAATAACAAAGAGTCTCTTGTGTCCCCAACACACCAAGTACAATGGTAAATTGTATAGGTGCACTAGTTCGGCGAAGAGATGGTGATACAAGTGCAATATGGATGATAGAAATGAGTATTTGTACTCTGAAAATATAAAAACAGCAAGGTAGCAAGCGATAAAAGTAAGCGTAAACGGTATTGCAATGCTATGAAACAAGGCCTAGGGTTCATACTTTCGCTAGTGCAAGTTCTCTCAACAATAATAACATAATTGGATCATATAAATATCCCTCAACATGCAAAAAAGAGTCACTCCAAAGTCACTAATAGCGAAGAACAAACGAAGAGATTATTGTAGGGTACGAAACCACCTCAAAGTTATTCTTTCTAATCGATCTATTCAAGAGTCCGTAGTAAAATAACACGAAGCTATTCTTTCCGTTCAATCTATCATAGACTCCATACTAGAATAACACCTTAAGACACAAATCAACCAAAACCCTAATGTCACCTAGATATTCCAATGTCACCTCGAGTATCCGTGGGAATGATTATACGATATGCATCACACAATCTCGAATTCATCTATTCAACCAACACAAAGAACTTCAAAGAGTGCCCCAAAGTTTCAACCGGAGAGTCAAGACGAAAACGTGTGCCAACCCCTATGAATAAGTTCACGAGCCCACGGAACCCGCAAGTTGATCACCAAAACATACATCAAGTGGATTACGTGAATATCCCATTGTCACCATAGATAAGCACGGCAAGACATACATCAAGTGTTCTCAAATCCTTAAAGACTCAATCCAATAAGATAACTTCAAAGGGAAAACTCAATCCATTACAAGAGAGTAGAGGGGGAGAAACATCATAAGATCCAACTATAATAGCAAAGCTCGCGATACATCAAAATCGTAACACCTCAAGAACACGAGAGAGAGAGAGAGAGAGAGAGAGAGAGAGAGAGAGAGATCAAACACATAGCTACTGGTACATACCCTCAGCCCCGAGGGTGAACTACTCCCTCCTCGTCATGGAGAGCATCGGGATGATGAAGGTGGCCACCGGTGAGGGTTCCCCCCCCCCTCCGGCAGGGTGCCGGAACAGGCTCTCGATTGGTTTTTGGTGGCTACAGAGGCTTGTGGCGGCGGAACTCCCGGTCTATTCTGTTCCCCGATGGTTTTAGGGTATATTGGTATATAGGAGGAAGAAATACGTCAGGGGAGCCACGAGGGGCCCACAAGGGTGGAGGGCGCGCCCAGGGGGGTGGGCGTGCACCCCTGCCTCGTGCCTTCCTTGTTGCTTCCCTTACGTACACCCCAAGTCTTCTGCATTGCTTCCGTTCCAAAAATAACTCTCCCGAAGGTTTCATTCCGTTACGACTCCATTTGATATTCCTTTTCTGCGAAACACTGAAACAAGGGGAAAAAAAGAAACTGGCACTAGGCTTTGGGTTAATAGGTTAGTCCCAAAAATAATATATAAGTGTATAATAAAGCCTATAAACATCCAAAACGGATAATATAATAGCATGGAACAATAAAAAATTATAGATACGTTGAAGACGTATCAGCGGTCGATTTGTGGAGTAATAGTAGTAGATGCAGGCAGGAGTCGGTCTACTTGTCGTGGACGTGATGCCTATATACATGATCATGCCTAGTGTTGACACCAGATTTTGGCATGACATAAAAAGAAAATGAGATGGCTTCGAGTGAAAGGGTTTTCAGCATGGGAAGTTTCACATCGCCAAGAGGAACAACTTTGATGTTTAAGTCATAGTCATCCGACCGCATCTCTAAGGCCGAAGTTGTGCTCAAAGTACTGGATTTTGTATTCAGAACACTGTTCGGCTGATTACGCCCCCAAGACGGCCTCGTATGGAAGAATTATCTACATGATTTGTCTTCGTCTCGTCGAAACAATCGATTTTGGTATAAAGATTGTTGCAATCCGAGATCGTATGCAAAAGTTAGAGTCCGCACAACGAGACCCTCCAGCAAGCAAAATATGACGCCCGGAACCAGACACATATGTGGGTGTGTCTGATGAGATGCGTGAATAATTTGCTGTTTTGCACAACGATTTGACCCTCGGGATGACCTCTGATGAAAAAACGTTCAACATGAAAAATGTTCGTCTCGTCGAAATGATCAAGATTGCTTTTGGACTCGTTTCCATCCGAGGTTGTTTGCCATCACAAAAAAGACCCGCAAGGTACAGTCAATTTAAACCGAACAGTTTTGGAAAGTTTGGATAAAACCAGTCCGAATTTGACTAGGGTTTTGGACGTGAATTGATACAATTTTCTTGTAAGGAAAGCCTAGATGAATCCTTTTCTTATACGGGAAGTCCAGCCGCCTCTTATTTATGTTGGGGGTGACGGCCGATTGAAACAACACCCAATCAAACAAACACATCTACTACTTTTTCGTGTTCATCTACTTTTTATCTCTCCCTTGTATCTTTCTTCTCGTTCTTCGCTAGTTCTTCATGCTGGAGGGCTGCGGATCCACGAGGCTCTAGGGGCGAGCGAATCGACCTGGAGCAGCCCATAGCCGCCGCGAGCCCTGACGGGGTCCCTCCCGGGCAAGTGGGGCTTCGGGTGTACAAAAGCGCCCACCGACTGTCTTGTGTATCGCGCTGTCGGTCGGGTATCCTTCGATGTGAGTTGCAGTGCATCACCCCCGGCGTCGAGGGTACACGTGACGTGTTCATGTGTCAACACACTTTTTGGCGACTTCGCTGGGGATGAAGCTTTGAACGGTCTCCAGCCCGTTCTTGCTACGAAGAGATCGTCATCAAGTTGTTGCAATCTACAAAGGTAATATGAATACCCAATTCCCCTTTGTAGATGCAAATAATCCATATGTTGTTGCTGGATCACCTAATGAGCATAATGTATCGGCTAGCCCTAGTTTTATCAATCATGCATCTAATTATGCGCAAGGGCCGATGCAAAACAATCTTCATGCTTCAAATTCTTATGATTTTAGCAACGTACAACATATGTATGCAAACTCTCATGCATCGGCAACCCCAGAAATCCATATGCCGATGAACAACATTTTGGGTTTGGTTAATCAATTTGAAACACCTCATGATAAAATTTCCAATAACATACAAGAAAGTGTTTCACCTTTTTATTCATCGACAACTAATTTGCAATATGTGAATTCAACCTTGCCGATGGATGGGAGAATTGGCCATGGTACTACTAGTTATGCGGCTAGTTACTCTCAACCGTCATATGCTACACCTCATGGTAGTAATTTTTCAGCACCATACACAACTGTAGATGTTCATAATTCGGCTTCCGACCTTCCTGGTCATAGCCGAATGAATGTAAATTTTACAGGAGAGGTTGTGCCCAATATTGTAGAAGATGAGGTAGTAGTGGCTGCATTCAAGAGTTTAGCCCAAAATAAGAGGATTAGTGCTCTTTGCCATGAACAACATGAAAAGGGGAAATTTCCTGATTATGCCGCAATAAAAGCTAGAGTTTTGTAAGAAGATGATTCTTTGCCAATTGATAAAATTGGCGAGCAAAAATATGGTTTTACAACAATGCATATGCCTTCACCTAGTACTACATCATATTATACACCCCGTACACTATTGCATAATTTCGACAACACCCGTGTGTCATTGCCGAAAGAATCTAAAAACATTGGGGGGCAATCATATCCGGAGTGGGCTGAAATTGAGAAAAAGCTTAAAGCCAGTTTTGCCGCTCGCCGCCAGAAACAAATAGAAAAAGAATTGGCTCAGATAAAAGAAGCATTGTCAATTGGTAGTATCAATGAAAAGAAGGATGATTCGGAACTTGAAAGTGCTTTGGTGGAAAAAGACGAATCAAGTAGTATATATTCTGAATCCATTAAATCCAAAGAGGCAAGAATTATCGAGAAAGGGCATGGCAAGCATAAAACGACCGTGCTTGATTTTTCTGAAGTTAAGGGAACCTACTTCCTGCCCTATGAGTTCCGTGCCGTAGAAATTGACAAGCCTCAAGCACAGGAGCAAGTAGCCGAAAAAAGTTCGGCTGATAAGGATCTTCAAGGTAATGATGCACGGAATAAAGAAAAAGATGGTGAAAAGGCGTTGGAGAGTCATCCAAAGACGAAGCTAGATATTGTTCAAGTCACACCACCATCATGCTCTCCCAACGTATTTGAAGAGGTATGCATAGCGAGTAATTTACCTATTTTCAGATTTGGTCGCAACTTCATTATTGATGCATCTATAAGAAATATTCTCATAAGTAATTTTGAAAGACCAACGAAGAAGGGTAATTTACTTGTTAGCAATAAAATTGTTATGGAACATATCGATCAACCCATTACACCATTCGGAAAGACCGATAGCGAAAAATTATTGCAGCCAAGGCTTTCCCCATTGCTTTATCTAAATTTCATATCTAATTGTGTAGCTTTGCTTATTTCTTACTTGGCTTACACTTGGTCTCAATTGAGACATGCTAACTATTTTTGTTTCAGAAATTTAAAGCCAAGGTTAAAATCTTCTGAACAAACCGATGCAAGTATAGTCGAATGGGGAGATTTCAAATCTGAATCATTTGTTTGCTTATCTCCAAAGCCGTTCTCACAACAAGATCCGCTAGAAAACAAAAGGTATACTTTCGATTCAAACATATGTGATCAAATCTTTGATTTGTTGTTAAAAAATAATTACATTAGAATTCTTGATCACGATGTCAAGCCATCTATCCAAGGACGAATGTATTGTAAGTTGCATGATTCGTCCAAGCATAATTTTGAGGATTGCAACATGTTTCGTCAAATAGTTAAATCGGCCATTGAAAAAGGACGATTGAAGTTTGTTGAAACACCAAGAGATGACCAATCTATTCTGATTGGTCCTGATGGCAAAAAGTTTTTGCATCGGCTGCTTCAAGCCGATCCATTTAAAGAGAATGTAAAAGCTGCAGGTGATGGGATCAAGCTTTCAAGTAAAGAAATTGTTGAAGAGAATAACGAATATAATTTTGAGGGCAAGAATTCCATCCAAGCTACAATGGAGACGCCAAGGACTGGGGGGCAGCAAGCAAATCCAATGATCGATGAAAGCAAACCAAAAGAAAACAAAGGCCGAAATAAGCGCAAATGTAAGAGATCAAAAATCACCTTCGCTGAACTATTGGATAAATATCAAAAGAAGAGTGAAGAGAAGAATGCTTATCGGCCAAATCATGCAAAGAAACCAAGATCACCCCCAAGGCGCAAATATGAGGATTGGTATTGGCAAAGTGATAATTTTAATGCAACATATTCATATCCTTATTTTGGGTCGTCAATGCCAATGCCGTGGATGCCTCCCTATGCTCATATAGATACATATTCATCATGGGACAGGTATGACACAAGGGCACATTCTCCATCTTATTCTAGACCATCTCACCAATACTATGCAGCTCTAAGAAGATCATCATTTGAACAATCACGCGTCAAAGACCGTTTCAATCATAAGGAATTGGTCCAGAGCTCAAGGAAGAAGAAAGAGGTGGTAAAGCAAGTTTACCGCGTGAAAAGAGATGGTCGTAAGTGTGCTACTTCAGATTTGATCTCAAATAACAAAGAGTCAATTAAAGTGTTGACATTGGCTACAAAAGGCAAAGAAGTGAAGCAATCAATTGATAAAGATCAGAGTGCCAAAACTGAAGAAAATAAGTTGAGAGTGCACAAGGTAAAACAAGAATTTCCACTACTTCAAACAAAGTCACAGCCGGGGTGCCCACTCGGCTTATCGTATTGGTGAAAGAAGGAATTACAAAAACTTAGTGCACAAGAGCTGAAAAAGAAGAACATGGCATGGGTTCCCAAGAGGAGCAGTCAAAATAAAAATGATGTGCAACCTTCTATTGCAACAAGTGTTACAAAAGTGAAGAAGGAGAAGCATGGAAGCCAAAAACAATTAAGCCGAAGGTTTGCATCACCCCATCAAAATCTTCGGTTAGCACATCATCCATTTTCTTCAACAATGCCATTGATGCCTTTGCCATGGAATTCATCCACAGGTATGATCAGTTACCCTCCATGGACTTATTTTGATCCATGGATGCAACATAATTTTCTATATGATGACAGAGTATTACCAAATCACTATACATTTGGTTAGTTACATTTTTGTTGCTAAGACAAAGGGGCCGAAATATTTTATTGTTACTTTATTTGTTTATTTCGGCTATACATGTTTTAATGGATGAATTCTACATGAACCTCATGGTAATGGTCGATACTTAATTATCGTCCTAAGAAACTATCTGATCATGGCCGGTGTGGAATTCTAACATCGTCCTTAGTTCAATTGGAACCGAGACAAGGTACATGTTAATTGATATTAGCCTTGTCTCTCTAGTACTATGGAGATTATATTTTGATGGTTCAATTTGTAGCAACGTCCAAAGTGTTGGTGTTGTTCATTTATCTCCATATGGAGCTAGTTTGTGAAGCCTCGTGCCGCTTAAGATATTTTGCACAATGATCAAAGCCGAATATGCATTCTTATTCGGATTGGAGCTTTGCCTTGCTATAGGTGCTATACATATTGAGGTTTTCGGTGATTCGTTATTAGTAGTGAAACAAATATCCAAGGGTTATCAATGTTTTGACGAATCACTTATAGTTTATCTTTTGGTATGACAAGATGCAAGATTTACCTTGGGTTGCTTTAAAATTGTTCATATATCTAGACATGACAATTCGAAAGAGTTGGCACAGCAAGCATCCGGCTACTATGTTAAACATGGTGTATTGCATTTCTATCAATAGCCGATGCTAGGTGTTGTCAACATAGGTAAGGCCGAATCTAATCCCACCGCTTCGGCCACTAATGAAATATTCAATGCAGGAGAAAATCAAGACTGGAGGAAACCCGTCATTGATTATTCGTGTGCTCCTAGTAGAAGGGTGCACAGGGCTGTTCGGCGTATGGCTTTCAAGTACACGATGAGACATGATGGTCTCTATCGCCGAACGGTTGATGATGTTCTTTTAAAGTGCTTGGACGAAGACCAAGCGAGAATTGCTATGGGAGAGGTCCATGAAGGTATTTGTGGCACTCATCAGTCGGCTCCCAAGATGAAATGGTTACTATGACGTGCTGGGTTTTATTGGCCGACCATTATTAATGATTGCTTCAGATATTATAAAGGGTGTGAAGCTTGTCAAAAATTTGGTGATATTCAGTTGGCTCCTGCTGCTATGCTACATCCCATTATCAAGCCATGGCCTTTCAGAGGATGGGGTTTAGACTTTATTGGACAAATTCATCCGTCTTCATCAAAGGGGCATCGGTTCATATTAGTAGGAACCGATTATTTCACTAAATGGTCTGAAGCAGTGCCTCTCAAGAACATGACACATACAGAGGTAATTAAGTTCATAACCGAGCACATTATTCATAGATTCGACATTCCTCAAACGTTAACTACAGATCAAGGCTCATCTTTCATGTCACACCAAGTCAGAGAATTTGCCGAATTTTATAACATAAAGTTGCTCAATTCCTCTCCATATTATGCCCAAGCCAATAGACAAGCTGAGTCTAGCAACAAAATTTTAATCAAACTCATCAAGAAGAAAATTGAGGATAATCCAAGGAGATGGCATGAGTTGTTGTCTGAAGCATTATGGGCACATAGAATCTCAAGGCATGGTGCTACGAAAGTGACTCCATATGAGTTGGTATATGGTCAAGAGGCTGTTTTACCAGTGGAAGTAAATTTGAATGCTTTGAGAATAGCCAAACAAAATAATTTATCAGCAGTAGACTTTTATAACTTGATGATGGACAATATTGATGAGGTTGCCGACAAACGTTTGGCTGCTTTGAAGGCCATAGAGAGCGACAAGTTGAGGGTAGAGAGAGCTTACAATAAGAAAGTTAAATTGAAGAATTTTCAAGTTGATGATCTCGTCTGGGAAGTGATTCTGCCGATTGGTTCAAGAGATAAAAAATTCAGAAAGTGGTCTCCAAGTTGGGAAGGTCCTTTTAGGATTACAAGAGTAGTTCCCGGAAACTCATATTTGGTGGAATCCGTACAAGGGGCATTGTTACCTCGAGCTCTCAATGGCAAGTACTTGAAGAAATACCATCCGAGTGTGTGGCAAGAAGCCTGAGTAGGCAATGGCCGATGTACGATTATCGCCCTCAACACAAACATGGCCGATACATAATTATCGCCCTGAGAAAAATAAATGGCTGATGGAGTGTTGACATCGTCTTTAGAACAAATACCGTGCATATTATTTTTCGGCATGCAAGCTTTGCCGAAAAACAGGGGGGCATGTGTTGACACCATATTTTGGCATGACATAAAAAGAAAATGAGATGGCTTCGAGTGAAAGGGTTTTCAACATGGGAAGTTTCACATCGCCAAGAGGAACAACTTTAATGTTTAAGTCATAGTCATCCGACTGCATCTCTAAGGCCGAAGTTGTGCTCAAAGTACTGGATTTTGTATTCAGAACACTGTTCGGCTGATTACGCCCCTAAGTCGGCCTCGTATGGAAGAATTATCTACATGAATTGTCTTCGTCTCGTCGAAACGATCGATTTTGATATAAAGATATTTGCAATCTGAGGTCGTATGCAAAAGTTAGAGCCCGCACAACGAGACCCTCCAGCAAGCAAAATATGACGCCCGGAACCAGACACATATGTGGGTGTGTCTGATGAGATGCATGAATAATTTGCTGTTTTGCACGAACGATTTGACCCTCGAGATGACCTCTGATGAAAAAACGTTCAACATGAAAAATGTTCGTCTCGTCGAAACGGTCAAGATTGCTTTTGGACTCGTTTCCATCCGAGGTTGTTTGCCATCACAAAAAAGACCCGCAAGGTACAGTCAGTTTAAACCGAATAGTTTTGGAAAGTTCGGATAAAACCAGTCCGAATTTGACTAGGGTTTTGAACGTGAATTGATGCAATTTTCTTGTAAGGAAAGCCTAGATGAATCCTTTTCTTGTACGGGAAGTCCAGCCGCCTCTTATATATGTTGGGGGTGACGGCCGATTGAAACAACACCCAATCGAACAAACACATCTACTACTTTTTCGTGTTCATCTACTTTTTATCTCTCCCTTGTATCTTCCTTCTCGTTCTTCGCTAGTTCTTCATGCTGGAGGGCTGCAGATCCACGAGGCTCTAGGGGTGAGTGAATCGACCTGGAGCAGCCCATAGCCGTCGCGAGCCCTGACGGGGTCCCTCCCGGGCAAGTGGGGCTTCGGGTGTACAAAAGCGTCCGCCGAATGTCTTGCGTATCGCGCTGTCGGTCGGGTCTCCTTCGAAGTGAGTTGCGGTGCATCACCCCCGGCGTCGAGGGTACACGTGACGTGTTCGTGTGTCAACACCTAGATATTCTCATAACTATGCACTTATCTATCAATTGCTCGACAGTAATTTGTTCATCCACCGTAATACTTATGCTTTCTTGAGGGAAGCCACTAGTGAAACCTATGGCCCCCGGGTCTATTTTCCATCATATACGTTTCCAATCTATTTTTACTTTGCAATCTTTACTTTCAATCTTTATCATAAAAATACCAAAAATATTATCTTACCATCTCTATTAGATCTCACTTCTGCAAGTGGCCGTGAAGGATTGACAACCCCTTTATCGCGTTGGTTGCAAGGTTCTTATTTGTTTGTGTAGGTACGAGGGACTTGCATGTAGCCTCCTACTGGATTGATACCTTGGTTCTCAAAAACTGAGGGAAATACTTACGCTACTTTGCTGCATCACCCTTTCCTCTTCAAGGGAAAACCAACGCATGCTCAAGAGGTAGCATAGGCATCACCGGAACTGGTTTCTGTGATAAACTACTTTCCAACTTGAGAGAAGGTACAATTACCTTATCAAGTTCTACTTTCCTCCCACTCACTTCTTTCGAGAGAAACTCCTTCTCAAGAAAGGATCCATTCTTAGCAACGAATATCTTGCCTTCGGATCTGTGATAGAAGGTGTACCCAACAGTCTCCTTTGGGTATCCTATGAAGACACATTTATCCGATTTGGGTTCGAGCTTATCACGTTGAAGTTTTTTCACATAAGCATCGAGCTCCAAACTTTAAGAAATGACAGCTTAGGTTTCTTGCCAAACCACAATTCATATGGTGTCGTCTCAACGGATTTAGATGGTTCCCTATTTAACGTGAATGCAACTGTCTGTAATGCATAACCCCAAAACGATAGTGATAAATCGGTAAGAGACATCATAGATCGCACCATATCTAATAAAGTATGGTTATGACGTTCGGACACACCATTACGGTATGGTGTTCCAGGTGGCGTGAGTTGCGAAACTATTCCACATCATTTCAAATGAAGACCAAACTCGTAACTCAAATATTCGTCTCCGCGATTAGATCGTAGAAACTTTATTTTCTTGTTACGATGATTTTCCACTTCACTCCGAAATTCTTTGAACTTTTCAAATGTTTCAGACTTATGTTTCATCAAGTAGATATACCCATATCTGCTCAAATCATCTATGAAGGTCAGAAAATAACGATACCCTCCGCCGCAAGCCTCAACACTCACCGGATCGCATACATCAGTATGTATTGTTTCCAATAAGTCGGTTGCTCGCTCCATTTTTCCGGAGAACGGAGTCTTAGTCATCTTTCCCATGAGGCATGGTTCGCAAGCATCAAGTGATTCCAAAAGCCCATCAGCATGGAGTTTCTTCATGCGCTCTACACCAATATGACCTAAACAGCAGTGCCACAAATATGTTGCACTTTCATTATAAACTTTGCATCTTTTGGCATCAATATTATGAATATGTGTATCACTACAATCGAGATTCAATAAACTATTCACCTTGGGTGTATGACCACAGAAGGTTTTGTTCATGTAAACAGAATAACAATTATTCTTTGACTTAAATGAATAACCGTATTGCAATAAACATGATCCAATCATATTATGCTCAATGCAAACACCAAATAACATTTATTTTAGGTTCAACACTAATCCCGAAGGTAAAGGGAGTGTGTGATGGTGATCTTATCAACCTTGGAATCACTTCCAACACACATCGTCACCTTGCCCTCAACTAGTCTTTTTTCATTTTGTAACTTTTGTTTTGAGTTACTAATAATAGTAACTGAACCAGTATCAAATACCCAGGGGCTACTATGAACACTATTAAAGTACACATTAATAACATGTATATCATATATACTTTTGTTCACTTTGCCATCTGTTGGGGATATGACTATTAGGTATGACCCGCCCAGGAGGGGCCGGGTTATACCAATGGCATTTCATCAAAACAAAGTCCATGAAGATGTTGAAGATGGCGGTTCATGAAGCAGACTTACTAAGGGCCCAAAGCCCAAAGGCGGCTTCAGGCCCATAGGTGTAAACCGCCATATGTGTATGACTTGTATTGTAAGGAAAGTGTAGTTAGTCACCGCGTCAGACACGTTGTGTATGAGCCAGCCGGGACTCCGTGAGCCACGGGGCGTCAACCTGTGTATATAAAGGGATGACCCGGCGGCGGCTTAGGGCAAGAAACAACAGATCGAAAGCTAGGTCAAGCGTATTCGCTCCCTAGTAATCAAGACATAAGCAATACCACCTCAAACTAGACATTGTCGGATAATAATCCAACAAAGGATTCAGCGGTCCTCAATGGATCTGATGTGAGTATCAGTACTCAATCAGAAGAGGGAAAGAATTCAAAGGCATCAGATTATAGAAACAGCTGAATAATTCGATGTCCAAGTTGAAGGGAACCGGAGAGAAGAGGGGGAAGAAACAGTAAATATAAAGCAAACATAGCATCACAAAGCAGAACGTGGCAATATGCTGTGCCGGGAGTGACCTAACGTATGGCTACACGATAAAGGTGAAGGGGGAAATCAACCGGGAATGTTTTCCGGTGTTTGACGTTTTCGGACAGAAGAACCCGAGATGGATTGTTGCATGTTCGCTATGTTAGGGCCGTGTGGTGAACGAACGGACTGCGTATTCAGATTCGTCTCGTTTTTCTGATCAACTTTCATGTAGAAAGTTTTTCGATCCGACCTACGATTTATTTTGTATTAATTTTCTAAGTTTCAAACATTTTCCGAATTTAGCTTAATTAATAAATTCGAATGAAACAGTGTAATAACTTTTTATACGCAGCGGCAGCTAGCCACTGTGTATGACAGTGGGGTTAGGGGGTGGTCCAGTCAGCAGGGACCAGTGCATGTTGACTGGTCAACTGGGTCAAGCGGACCCACATGTAAGTGTCACTAGAGCTAATAAAAGTACCTAGACTAAATAATCTAGAAGGGGCCACATGTCATCTACACATTTGACTAATTAAACAAATAAACTAACCTAATTAAATGGGACCCACATGTCACAGGGTAGCAACTAATTTTAACTAGTAGTACTAATTAGCCCCTAATCTAGCCTACTCCTAATTAGCTGGGGACGGCCATTGGTACAGCCGTGCCTCATGTTGATGGCCTTGCCACGGTTGTGTGACCATGGTCGACACACATGGGCGCAGAGGCAGCGACTATGGGCAATCTCAACAGCAGCAAAGCAGCGGGCGTAGTAGTGCAAGCAAGAAGGGCAGCGGCAAAGGAACTAAGAGCAGCAGCGAAGCCAAAGCAGCGGCAGAAGACCAGCAGTAGCGGGACAGACGGAGACGCGGCAGCGGGTGATCGCAGGTGACGACGAAGCGCTGCGGGGCACGCCATGCACGGGCGGGTGCGGGACTGCATGGTGCATCACCAGGCGCTGGCTCTGGACGGGGTTGCCAAGAACGACAACGACGCCGACGGCCGAAAGCAGCGACAGCGGTGGCGCCGACGGATCGAGCTCGAGCCTGGGGCTCGGATTCGACGAACCGAGAGAGTAGGCGGCATCTACACAGCTCCCGGAGCACGCACGCATCGACGAGAGGGAGCTAGGGGACACGGCAGTGATGAGCCCGCCGGCCGTGGTGGGACGGCCGAGCCGAACTCGCGAGGATGAGTGCTAGGTGACGAGATCAAGGCGAGAACAGAGGGGAAACCACGCGGTGCTCACATCGGTGACGAGGAGCAACTTGGTGAAGCCGGAGCGGGTCGAACGGCGGGGGATCGAAGCGGCGATGAGCGGCGGCCGAAGCTTGAAGAAGGAGTTGATGTAGGCGATGCAGGGGTCCTGGCTTGACCCAGTGGGCGAGGAAGACGTAGAAGACGACGGCGGTGCTCCCGGACTCAGTCCCACGTCGCGGGGAGGACGGGGAGTGTGCGAACAACATCGGCCATAGCGGGGAGCTTCGGGAGATGCGCGTGGGAGAGAGTGAAACGACGCGAGGAAGGGGGGGAAATGGGGCTAGGGTTTCCGGGGCAGTGTGGGGCGATGCTCTTAACCTCCAGGGAGGGCCGCGGGATGGCCGGCATGTGGCCGGGGCGCCATGGATGGCCTCCATGATCCCCCTCTGCTTCCTGTAGCAGGAGGAAGGGGGAAAAGGGGGTGTTGGGCTGGGCTGCATGGTAAAATAGCTTAGAGCCCATCTGTACAATAGGTGTAGCTCTTTTCTTTTATTACCATATGTTTTATTTCTCTAGCCTCTGTTTTGTACTTAATTTATTTAGCAAATGAGTTTTGTGAAATGTGGAGATGGACACATATTTAGTATTGCAATGTTAGGTGCTACCACCAAAAACTTAGGAGGAAGTTTGACTTAGCTTGAATTTTTCGTAAGTGGAGAAGCATTCAAAAAAATGCTATTTTGGCACGGTTTAATGTTTGAGGGCATTTAATAACCCTTTAAAATATTAGTTTCAACATGAAAATATCTAGGGATTATTTGCCATAGGATGAACTATTTTATTTGCATGAAAGCGTATAAATATTTGATGTGCAATTAGAATTAGAATTTGAAGCAGATTTTGGACAAGTGGCCTTTTGGCATGATGATCATGATGACATGACCTTCATTAGGGGAGATTATTGTAGTGTGATGTCAGATGTTACAAATCTCCTCCATTATAAGAAATCTCGTCCCGAGATTTAAGTGGGGAAGTAAAGAGTAACTTCAGGAGAACTGACCCTTATAGGGTTAATTATCTGATGAACAATGGGAATGTGGCAGAAGTATCTCTCGAGTTGAAAGTTAAGAAAACATCGAGAGAAAAATATGAAGGTACAATAGGAAGTTTCAACCGAATGGACAAACGATTGATACCTGAACAGAGTGAGAGAAAGGGGTTCAGAGCATCGGGAATAGATCATCTCTTGGAAGGTGGCTCGTGATAACACACAAAGCCAAGAGCATAAGACACTTCGGCATCAAGGTTGTACAGGAGATTCAGGCTTCGATCCCGTGGAACTGTGGGTTATGGTCCCACCATGTGGGTTAAAAGTAGAAAGAGCGGTGACATTTTACACGGTTATGATAGCAAGCTATGTCGGAGGATAGTCTGTCAGTTATGTTGGCAACCACATTGGTACCAAGGGCGAGGGACGAAGAGAACCATATTCCTGCTCGTTGAACGAGGCGGACCAATCGGCAAGGTTCGCGCCCATCGGTGGTTACCGAATGTCATCAACAATAGTAACAGGTCTTATCGCCAAATTGTACACCGAGGTGTTTACATAAGAAGGAACTATTACTGCTTAGATCACATAATTTACAAGAAAGGTTAAACAAAAACATTGGAAAGGAAAAGGTGATCATTAGATTAACCGAACATTGGAAAGGAAATGTGTTTAAACCCAAATATCAGGGGTATATCTTTTCCCAAGGACAAGAAGAGTATGGTATACATGACAGGATAGTAAGTATAACCATTTAGGTAAGGGAGAGGAAATTCATGACGTTACCCATACAACAATGTTTGATAATTGATCAAGAAACATTTAGCACTGCGCCCCAATGTTCTTGTTGATGAACGGGTACCACAGACATGCTTGGATAGCATTGACATGGTCATCATGCAATGGTCAAACTTTGGTTACATAAAGGATTCATCGAAACAACTTATAAAATAAGTTATATAATTTCAGCAAGGAAAAGAAGAGGATGTGGCCGATGGGTGCAGCAGCAATCCATCAACATGTCAAAAAGGATGTATTTCCAAAATTATGTGAACAAGTCTGTGTTGTAAGGAAGCAAGGATGTTGTCGATGGTAACTCAAATTACCAAGGGACAAGGATGGTACTTATCATCATGAATTTGATTGATATCCTGGAATAGCTCAGAATGTTGATGATGATCACGACACCTTTGTTGAGAGATTTCATGAAGAGCTAAACGATCGACGATGACATCAAGTCAAAGGAATGATGAAGCGAAAGGTTATTGGATCCACGGGTGCGACACAAGCTCGAAATCAAGCTTGTTGTTTGAGGTGAAATGATAAGATGAGGAAGATCGACGTAAGCTTAGCCCATCGTCGGAAGTTGTGCTCCGGGAAGAAGGACTGGGTAGCACAGTTAAAATTAGCTCGATAATGATATAGCCGATCAGGCTAGGAATGATGTGACGGAGTATCACTCCTATTAAGAATTTACAAGAGGTAGTGCAATGACACAATATCCTCGAGATAACATGAAGCAATACTTGTAGGTAGATCAAAGTAGAGGTTGGACAGGTGAAATGACTTGTAGGAGACAAGTATTTTAACTTGTCCGGGAAATGGAATTAAGGAGAAACTATGGTCGGAACCATGATTATGAATGATCAAATCACCGATACAAGATGAACTTATAACAAGGGGTAATTATTTTTACGAGCAGCTTCCATGATAAGTTCTACACCGGTTCCATGGGCATGAACACAAAGGTTCAAGGTCGACTCCCACTTCTTCAATGCATAACCTTTCATTCACTCCTCATTCTCAAAGAATTTGTAGTGCGAAAGATTTATCTGGTGAAGCACCAAAAGAGTGTTACTCACATCTCTTTAGAGTTCACACGGATTAGGGAAGGCATAGGTTCAACGCGTAGGGGTATCTTAGGAACATATACCACCGACTTCCAGAGTATATTACATCAGCTCAATAGCAGAGCATGGTTGACCATAAGCAGAGGATACAATTTACCAAAGGCAATAGGTATCAGGGGAAGAGCGCACGAGATTTTGAATATGGAGGACATTGCCGGATAATAATCCAACAAAGGATTCAGCGGTCCTCAATGGATCTGATGTGAGTATCAGTACTCAATCAGAAGAGGGAAAGAATTCAAAGGCATCAGATTATAGAAACAGTTGAATAATTCGATGTCCAAGTTGAAGGGAACTAGGTGGACAATCAATTACAACATGATTGGCCGAGATCCAACTCATGTCCAGAATGACGTATGAGCAGGAAGGTCAAATTTCAGGGTTCGACTGATGATTGCGAGCAATCGCAAGATAATGAATCAATAGGCTCAGGATGTAAAAGACAAAGGATGTTAATGAATATTGTTGGACATATAGATTTAACCATAATGCAGCCAGACAAGACTTTCGAGAGCACTAGGCTGCGGAGGATCCTTGGGAGATAGAATTGCATCCGGAGAATTTTGGGAGACATATGATCAACTGGGGATGAACGAATCCCCGGTAAGTGTGAGGAATTATTTGTGGGGTTATTCAGACGGAAAAGAGCTGCAAGGGAGTCGGAAAAAGGATTCTCGAAAGTCAGAGAATACTTCCAGGTATCATGTAATAACAAGAACAACTAGGGATGGAAGTATGAACGGCGAGGCACGCAGTTATCCATAAGGATTCAACGGTGTTAAGGGATTGCAAAAGAAATGAACACAAGTTCTCGGGATAACATTGGAGAGTATCTTCGGGGTCTCCTGTTGAATCAAGCCATCATCTGGAATGAAGGGGCTCTCCGGGAGGAAGTAGTTACGAGAACCTAGTGTTAGAGTTAGCGAAATCATTTAACCCGAATAGAAGAGAGATCAGGATCCCAGAGTATAGACGAGGAATAAAAGATCCTAATACCACCCAATGGCAACGTGGGCCCGTAAGCCACACAGCCATGTTAGTAAAAGTGTTTCAATGACTAGACTCAACTTCGGCCAAGGAGTTGGAAAGGGGGCTACCTACAGGCAGTCGGCTCTGATACCAACTTGTGATGCCCTCGATTCAATCGTACACTAATCATACACGCAAATGTGTACGATAAAGATCAAGGACTCACGGGAAGATATCACAACACAACTCTAGACACAAAATAAAATAATACAAGCTTTATGTTACAAGCCGGGGGCCTCGAGGGCTCGAATACATAAGCTCGAAAACACAAGAGTCGTGGAAGCAACAATATCTGAGTACGACATGAGTTAGAGAAGTTTGCCTTAAGAAGGCTAGCACAAAAGCAACATCGATCAAAAGGCAAGGCCTCTGCTCTGGAGCCTCCTAACTACTCCTGGTCGTCGACGACCTCCACGTAGTAGTAAGCATCGGCGGTGGCATCTGGCTCCTGGGCTCCGACATCTGGTTGCAGCAACCGGAAAGAAGAAGAAAGGGGGGAAAGGGGTAGCAAAGCAACCGTGAGTACTCATCCAAAGTACTCGCAAGCAAGGATCTACACTATGTATGCAACATCATCAAAGGAAGGTTGTATATGTGGACTAGGCTGCAGAAATGCCAGAATAGAGGGGAGAGCCTAGTCCTATCGAAGACTAGCATCTTCTGGAAGCCACCATCTTGCAGCAACAGGAGGAAGTAGAGTAGCATAAAGTAAAGTAGTAGTAGTGTCATCAACCTCGGCCAGAGATCCTTTCTCGACTCCCTGCGAGAAAGCAATCCCAGAGCCATACTATCCAGTTATCATCACCATCCAGTTCTCATCACAACTATCCAGTTCTAGTTGTATCGATCGGGATACAACTCCAAGTGTCCATTACTGTAGGACAGCTATCGATAGATGTTTTCTTCCCTGCAGGGGTGCACCAACTTACCCACCATGCTCGATTGACTCCGGCCGGACACACTTTCCTGGGTCATGCCCGGCCTCGGCCAAACAATACGCTGCAACCCGACCTAGGCTTAATAGAGAGGCCAGCACGCCGAACTAAACCTATGCCCCCAGGGGTCATGGGCCATCTCCCCGGGAACTCCTGCATGTTGCGTGGGCGGCCGGTGAGCAGACCTAGCTACCTCCTTCAACAAGGCAGGCGCTTACGCAGTCCAACCCAGCGCGCGCCGCTCAATCGCTGACGTCTATTAAGCTTCGGCTGATGTATACGACGCGGAACGCCCATACTATGCCCACGTGATGGTTAGTGCTATCGGCCGAGGCCCTCGGATCAAATATCCAAATCGTAGTGGATTAGGAACGCGGTAACAAGCGAGACTCACGAAGATGTGACCCGTTACCCGCCTCGAGGACTTGCGGCAAGGGCTAGGAATGCCCGCCACGCCCGTAATTATCTCGCGGGCACCTTCCGGTCAACCCGTCTCCACATCACTGCAAATATGCTCGCGGGTACCCTCGTGGTCGAACCGCCTTTAGTAACATGGTTCGGTGTAAAGTCATAGTAACCATAGTAACTGTGTGTCTAAACATCAAGGGGAAAACCCGAGGAATCACCCCCGGTGAATTCCACTCGATGTAATCATCAAGGTGAACGTAAGAGGATTCACCCTCGAGGTCCACACTTGAGGGGTTGCACGACAGATTCGTATCAGAAGTGGTTAAAGAGGAAATCACCCTCGATGACCACGACCGAATAGCTACACTACAGGGTTAACATCTGAAGTGATGTAGAGGTCTCACCCTCGGCACTCGATAGTAACCCAATAGAGTCAAGCAACTAAGGGTAAAGTGATGTGCGGTGTCGGGGCCTGGTCTTCGATCCCGTTGATCGGGTCTTCTGATAATCCAGTAGGCGGTCGGGACAAGGCGGGGTCAGCGATGGATCACTAACCAACCTATACTAAGCAGTTTAGGATAGCGGTAAGGTACAACAAGAGATACAAAAGCAGGCTATGCATCGTAATAGGAGCAAACAATAACAAGAGCAAATTCTAATGCAAGCATGAGAGAATGGAATGGGCGATATCGGGATGATCAAAGGGGCTTGCCTGGTTGCTCGGCAAGGAGGGGTCGTCGGTGACGTAGTCGATCACAGGGCAGCATCGGTCTCGGGTCTACCGAGGGAAGAGGGGAAGAAACAGTAAATATAAAGCAAACATAGCATCACAAAGCAGAACGTGGCAATATGTTGTGCCGGGAGTGACCTAACGTATGGCTACACGATAAAGGTGAAGGGGGAAAATCAACCGGGAATGTTTTCCGGTGTTTGACATTTTCGGACAGAAGAACCGGAGGTGGATTGTTGCATGTTCGCTATGTTAGGGCCGTGTGGTGAACGAACGGACTGCGTATTCAGATTCGTCTCGTTTTTGTGATCAACTTTCATGTAGAAAGTTTTTCGATCCGAGCTACGATTTATTTTATATTAATTTTCTGAGTTTCAAACATTTTCCGAATTTAGCTTAATTAATAAATTCGAATGAAAACAGTGTAATAACTTTTATACGCAGCGGCAGCTAGCCACCGTATGTGAAGGGGGTCGGGGTGGTCCAACAAATAGAGGTCAATAGCAGTTGACCAAATTGCATGTTGATCGTCAAGCTGGGTCAAGCGGACCCACATGTAAGTGTCACTAGAGCTAATAAAAGTACCTAGACTAAATAATCTAGAAGGGGCCACATGTCATCTACACATTTGACTAATTAAACAAATAAACTAACCTAATTAAATGGGACCCACATGTCACAGGGTAGCAACTAATTTTAACTAGTAGTACTAATTAGCCCCTAATCTAGCCTACTCCTAATTAACTGGGACGGCCGTTGGTACAGCCGTGCCTCATGTTCAGTGGCCTTGCCACGGTTGTGTGACCATGGTCAATACACATGGGTGCAGAGGCAGCGACTATGGGCAATCTCAACAGCAGCAAAGCAGCGGGGCGTAGTAGTGCAAGCAAGAAGGGCAGCGGCAGCAGGAAATAAGAGCAGCAATGATGAAGCCAAAGCAGCGGCAGCAGACCTGCAGTAGCGGGACAAAGACGGAGGGTCAGCGGCAATGGGCGCATCGCAGCGACGGCAGCGCAGCGCGGGGCACGACCATGCACGGCGGGTGCGGGCTGCATAGTGCATCGACCGGCGCTGGCTCGGACGGGTTGCTAAGAACGACAACGACGTTGACGGCCGAAAGCAGCGACAGCGGTGGCGCCGACGGATCGAGCTCGAGCCTGTGAGGCTCGGATTCGACGAACCGAGAGTGTAGGCGGCATCTACACAGCTCCTGGAGCACGCACGCATCGACAGAGGGAGCTACGGGACATGGCAGTGATGAGCCCGCCGGCCGTGGTGGACGGCCGAGCCGGAACTCGCGAGGATGAGTGCTAGGTGACGAGATCGAAGGCGAGAACAGAGGGGAAACCACGCGGTGCTCACATCGGTGACGAGGAGCAACTTGGTGAAGCCGGAGCGGGTCGAACGGCGGGGGATCGAAGCGGCGATGAGCGGCGGCCGAAGCTTGAAGAAGGAGTTGATGTAGGCGATGCAGGGGTCCTGGCTTGACCCAGTGGGCGAGGAAGACGTAGCAGACAACCGCGGTGCTCCCGGACTCAGTCCCACGTCGCGGGGAGGACGGGGAGTGTGTGAACAACATCGGCCATAGCGGGGAGCTTCGGGAGATGCGTGTGGGAGAGAGTGAAACGACGCGAGGAAGGGGGGAAATGGGGCTAGGGTTTGCGGGGCAGTGCGGGGCGACGCTCTTAACCTCCAGGGAGGGCCGCGGGATGGTCGGCATGTGGCCGGGGCGCCATGGATGGCCTCCATGATCCCCCTCTGCTTCCTGTAGCAGGAGGAAGGGGGAAAAGGGGGTGTTGGGCTGGGCTGCACGGTAAAATAGCTTAGAGCCCATCTGTACAATAGGTGTAGCTCTTTTCTTTTATTACCATATGTTTTATTTCTCTAGCCTCTGTTTTGTACTTAATTTATTTAGCAAATGAGTTTTGTAAAATGTGGAGATGGACACATATTTAGTATTGCAATGTTAGGTGCTACCACCAAAAACTTAGGAGGAAGTTTGACTTAGCTTGAATTTTTCGTAAGTGGAGAAGCATTCAAAAAAATGCTATTTTGGCACGGTTTAATGTTTGAGGGCATTTAATAACCCTTTAAAATATTAGTTTCAACATGAAAAATATCTAGGGATTATTTGCCATAGGATGAACTATTTTATTTGCATGAAAGCAGAAGCAAATATTTGACATGCAATTAGAATTAGAATTTGAAGCAGATTTTGGACAAGTGGCCTTTTGGCATGATGATCATGATGACATGACCTTCATTAGGGGGAGATTATTGTAGTGTGATGCTGGGGATGTTACATGAGACTAACTCAATGTATCAGCTGCAAGACGGCCGGCTTGGGGGCTGTTCCGATGGTGAAAGTATTCCAGATCCCTATGAGCCGCCGAATAGGGTCACAATTTTCATGGCCGGTACACAGCCAGGGCAGAATTCCACGACTGCAACAGCAATGATTTCCGGGTTAGCAACAGCAGACGGGGCAGGAGGCCCTGTGCACCCGCTGGCTCAGGTCTTGTCCAACTTGTTGGACACTCTGACAATATTGTTAACGGCATAGGTTAACTTGGCAAATCAAGACTAGCATAACGCGGAAGTTGCAAAGCTGCGAGATGAGATATAGCGGCTGAGAATGCTAGGATGACTGCAGAACGGGCTGCTCTGGATGTTCAGGCGCAACGAATTCAGGCAGAGTCCTTCCGGCTCACGTTGGATCAGAATGCTTCGAATGAGGTCATGAGGAGGAGACACCGGAGTCATCTACCCCCGATTTATGAGCCGAGGAACCTCTTCAACACGCCTGGAGCAGGGACCAGTGACCCGCTGGTGGTAAACCAGACGGCTGAAGTGACGGGGGTGGAGCGCTGGTTCAGCCACGAGTGATAGTTTCTCCGCGTGTGAATAATAACCCTTTGGACAACATGATTGCTGCGGCGACATGATTGGCGGCTCTGCCAGTTGAAGGCGAGTCTCCGACGGCGGTTGAAATGCGGAGGGCCAGAGAACTTCTTCAGACGGCATTGGAACAGCAAGCGGCTTATTCTTATAGTCGTGAGTGGATTCATTCAACCCCTCGTCCAAGCCAGAGCTACAGCAGGCACGTTAACTCACCAGCGGTTTCAAGTACTGAACAGCGTTGTAACTAGCCCCATGGACATGACCCAGCGTGCGGAGGTGCTAATGCTCAGACTCTGGTGGATCAGAGCAGAGCACGTCGGAGGCCGAGCTGGCGGCTCAGGTAGCGGCTCATCAACATGCGCCGGCTTACCCGACGATTTCGGTGGAGGCAAGCATGACCTCTAGAACCTTGGGTGTACCATGTTTAGCGCCGGCTCTGCGTAACGAGCGTTTGCCCAAGGATTTCAAGGGTCCGGTGCCTAATTACACAGCAGATCAGCCCCCTGAAGCTTGGGTTGAGAGTTATGAGATGGCCATGGAGATGTTGGATGTTAGTGAAGCAGCGTGTGCTAAGTATTTCACCATGATGCTAGAAGGGTCGGCTCGTACTTGGTTGAAGGGGCTGCCTGCCAACTCAATTAGTTCGTGGGAGGAACTGAAGGCCCGCTTTATCCAAAGTTTCAAAGATACATGTAAGCAGCCTATGTCAATCGTGGATTTGGTTTCTTGTGTTCAAGGCGAAGGTGAGTCAACAACCAGCTGGGTGCGTCGAGTCTCGGCTATCATACACTCATTAGATAATATCAACGTCGGCTCAGCAGTTTTAATGTTGGAGAAAAATTGTCGTTTCCTCCCTCTCAAACAGAAGCTTGGGCGGCTTAAGCACCATTGCAGTGACATGGGGGAGCTCATGGCGGCCCTTGTCAAATATGCTGACTCTGATAGTACCAAGGACCCCGATTCTAATGATGAAAAGTCAGCAAAGGGAAAGAAGAGTAGCGGCATGAGAAAACAGCACAACCCGGCCAGTCAGGGCGGCAACGGTAAGCGTAAGCGGAAAAGCCTAGTAGTAGCGCGGGTTAAATAGCTAGTAGTAGCGCGGGCACCCGCGCTACTACTACGGTGCTACAGCTAACTTGTAGTAGTAGCGCGGGTGCGCCCGCGCTACTACTACGTCTGTTAGTAGTAGCATGGGTGCCACCCGCGCTACTACTATTAATTTCAAAAACAAAAAAATCTCGATCTCTTGCATACTGTCAATGGCAGCAATGCTTCGATCCAGTGACGCTAGGGGTCGCTGGACCTGCGGAAGGGCAGAGGCAGACAAGATCCAGCGTCGGCTGCTGCAGAGGGCCCGGATCCACGGTTAAACAAGGTGGCGGCGTGGGTCTCCTCTTCGCAGCCGAGGCAGTGAGCTCCTGGTCGTCCATGGCGATGACCTGCACGGGCAAGGACATGGGAGGGTGAGTGAAACGAGAGGGCAGTGAGGAAAAATAGAAAGAAGGGAAAGAGGAAGGAGACGGAGGGAGCACCAGGGCTAGTCGTTGGTGGTGAGGTGCTCCGGTGTGGTGGAGGGAGGCGAGGGGAAGACCGGCGAACTCCTGGATGCCAGCGGCGCGAGGCGACGGCCTCGTTGGGCGCCATGGAGGAGACGCGCACGGGCAGGAGCACCATGGGAGAGCCTATCGAGAGAGAGAGGAGGAGAGGGATGGGAGAGAGGAGTGATTTGGACGAGGAGATGGGGATTTCAGGGCTGTTAAAAAATCCAGTACTTAGTAGTAGCGCGGGTTTTTACCCCTCGCTACTACTATGGCATGTTCCGGGGGGCAATGTAGAGACCGCTTAGTAGCAGCGAGGGGTGAAAACCCGCGCTACTACTATCAACTTAGTAGTAGCGCGGGTTTATAACCCTCGCTAATACTATGGCATGTCTCGGGGGGCATGGTAGAGACCGCTTAGTAGTAGCGGGGGTTAAAAACCCGCGCTACTACTATCAACTTAGTAGTAGCGAGGGGTAAAAACCCACGCTACTAGTAAGTAGCAGCATCTAGGGGTATAAACCCGCACTACTAGTAAGCGTCTGTGTATAAGCTTTTCCCTACTAGTGAAAATCAAGAGCCCTTATCATGCTATGTTTGGACGGCCGACTTACGCTAAATTCATGGCTAGGCCTTATTATGTTTTACTTACAGCTTAAGATGCCGGGTTGCAAGGGCACTATCACAGTGCATGGGAGTCGCAAGGTAGCCTTGGAGTGTGAAGAAGGCGATGCTGCTTACTCTGAGTCTGTTTGTGCAACAGAAGAGCTGAAATTTTACAAGGATAATGTTGACCCGGCAGATATGGCATCTTTGAAGAAGCCAACCAGGGAGCATGACCCTTTGTTGAAGTTTAAATCGGCAGATGACACTAAGTTAGTTGACTTCGTTCCTGGCGACTCATCCAAGCAGTTCAGCATCAGTGCTAATCTGGATCCGAAATAGGAAGGCGCGCTCATCGAGTTCATCTGTGAGAACCAGGACATCTTTGCATGGAAGCCTTCAGACATGCCAGGTGTACCGAGGGAACTCGCTGAGCACACTCTCAATATTGATCCAAAGTTTAAACCGCTCAAACAATTTCTTCGCCGTTTCAGTGAGGAGAGGCGCAAGGCCATTGGTGAAGAAGTGGCCCGGCTCTTGGTAGATGGGTTTATTATTGAAGTGTTTCATCCTGAGTGGTTGGCTAACCCAGTGCTGGTACTTAAGAAAAACGGCACCTGGCGCATGTGTGTAGATTATAAGGACTTAAACAAGGCTTGGCCGGCTGATCCCTTTGCTCTCCCCCGTATTGATCAGATTATTGATGCTACGGCGGGTTGTGAGCGTCTGAGTTTTTTGGATGCTTATTCTGGTTATCATCAGATCAAGATGGCAGTTAAGGACCAGGAGAAGACAACTTTCATCACTCCGTTTGGAGCCTTCTGCTATGTATCTATGCCTTTTGGACTCAAGAGCGCCCAGGCGACTTACCAGTGGTGTGTGCAAAATTACCTTCATAATCAAATCGGGCGTAATGTTCATGCTTATGTGGATGATATTGTGGTGAAGTCTAGGAAGAAGGAGACCCTGATTGATGATTTAAAGGAGACCTTTGACAATCTCTGGTTTTATAAGATGATACTTAACCCGACCAAGTGTGTTTTTGGTGTGCCAGCCGGCAAGCTTTTGGGTTTCTTGGTTTCGGAATGGGGTATCGAAGATAACCCGGATAAGATAAAGGCTATCACCTCTCTGGCTAAGCCAGCGTGTATCAATGATGTTCAGCGCTTGGCGGGTCGTATTGCAGCCTTAAGCCGGTTCATAAGCCGGTTGGGAGAGAAGGCTATCCCTCTGTACCAGATGATGAAGAAGACATATCACTTTGTCTGGAGTGATGCTACTGATCAGGCATTTGAGGCCTTGAAGAAACAATTGGCTGAGCCACCGGTTCTTGCTGCTCCTATTTATAAGGAGCGTTTATTGTTATATGTGGCTGCCAATAGCCGAGCTGTCAGTGTAGACATTGTGGTAGAAAGGAAGGAATCAGGGAAAGAGCATCTAGTTCAACAACCGGTTTACTACATCAGTGAGGTGCTTATTGAGTCCAAGCAGAGGTATCCACATTGGCAGAAGCTTGTATATGGGGTTTTCATGGCTAGCCGGAAGCTCAGGCAGTACTTTCTGGGTCATGCCATCACTGCGGTCAGTTCTGCCCCTTTGGGGATTCAAAACAGAGAAGCCACTGGTCGGATAGCCAAATGGGCCATTGAGCTTCGACCTCATGGTTTGAAGTATATGCCTCGCACAGCCATCAAATCTCAAGCACTTGTAGATTTTATCAATGATTGGACCAAATTGCAGATGCCTGAGGAAAAGCCGGATAACACATATTGGACTACTCACTTTGATGGATCCAGGCAGTTGGAAGGCTCGGGGGCAGGAGTTGTCTTGACTTCCCCACGAGGTGATAAATTTTCTTATGTTCTCCGGTTGATGTTCCCTTGTACTAACAATGCAGCTGAGTATGAGGCCTTGCTCCATGGTCTTCGGATGGCTAAGGAGATGAACTTAAGCCGGGTGAGGTGTTTCGATGACTCAGATCTGGTAGCTCAGCAAGTTTCCGGCACTTGGGATTCTAAGGATCCACTCAAGGCGGCTTATCGTCGAGAGGTTGATGCTATTGCGGGTCACTTCAAGGGTTATCAAGTGGAACATGTTGATCGCGAGAAAAATGAGGTGGCTGATGCTTTAAGCCGGTTAGGGTCTCAGCGTAAGCCAGTGCCACCTAACACTTTCCTGGATATTCTGCATAACCCTTCTATCAAATTGCCTACAGAGGAGGATCTTGCTATTCCTGACCCAGAAGCACAATTGGTGGCGGCTCTTCATCCTATTCCTGACTGGACAGTTCCATATTTGGTTTATATGACCCGAGGCGAGTTACCTGAGGATGAAACTTTGGCTAGGCAGATAACCCGGGGGTCTAAGTCAATGACTATTGTCAATGGAGAGTTGCATCATCGCAGTGTCACAGGGGCGTTTCAACGTTGTGTTTCTCCTAAAGAAGGTTGTGAGATTTTACGAGAGATTCGTGAAGGAAATTGTGGTCATCATACCGGTTCTAAGTCTCTCGTAGCCAAGGCTTTCTGTCATGGGTTTTATTGGCTGACGGCTCATGTTGATGCTGAGGATTTAGTCAGTAAATGTGATGGTTGTCAGAAGTTCTGACGACGAACTCATGTACCGGCTCAGGAATTGAGGATGATTCCAATTGCTTGGCCATTTGTGACCTGGGGGCTTGATATGGTTGGGCCCTTCAAAAGGTCCAAGAATAAGAAGACCCGCCTTTTGGTGGCGGTTGACAAGTTTACAAAGTGAGTTGAAGCAGAGCCGGTTAGTAAGTGTGAGGCAGCAACGGCGGTTCAATTCATCAAAAAGGTGATTTGCCGTTTTGGCTTTCCCCACAGCATTATAACTGCTGATGGCACTAATCTTTCCAAGGGTGCTATGAAAGAATTTTGTCAACGAGAGCATATCCGACTTGATGTCTCCTTAGTGGCCCACCCCCAGTCTAATGGTCGAGCTGAGCGAGCTAATCAAGAGATTCTATGAGGCATCAAGCCCCGGCTTATGGTCCCTTTACAAAGGACGTCGGGTTGTTGGGTGGAGGAGTTACCCTTAGTGTTATGGAGTATCAATACTACCCCCAACAGATCTATGGGTTACACACCTTTCTTCATGGTTTATGGAGCGGAGGCGGTTCTTCCTAGTGACATCCGTCACAATTCGCCCCGTGTGGCGGCTTATGTTGAAGCTGATAATGAAAAAGCACGTCAGGATGCACTTGACCTGTTGGATGAGAAGCGTGACCTTGCGGCGGCTCGTTCAGCGATTTACCAGTAAGATCTGCACCATTATCACAGCCGCCGGGTTAAAACCAGAACCTTTCAAGAAGGCGACTTGGTGCTCCGGCTTATCGAGGATCAGACTGATATGCATAAACTATCCCCACCTTGGGAAGGGCCTTTTGCGGTCAGCAAGAATTTGAATAATGGGTCATAGTATCTTATTGACGTTCGAGACCACAAGGACTCACGCAAATCAGAGGAGGAGACCCGTCGGCCGTGGAATATTGCTCATCTTCGGCCTTATCATACTTGAGCCACCGGCTCTTGTGATGTACATAGTTTGACGATGTATATATTATAATAAGTATAATAAAGTCGGCATCCCTGATAATTCAGGACCTTTGTCGTTTTCACTTCTTTGAAACTGAGTCTTTATTGTCATTTCACATGATTACTTAAGAGGCTTGATGCCCAAATTACAGGGACCAAAGAGAGTTGAATGCACAGCATAGCTCAAACATAGGTACCCATTGAGCACATCTCTTAAATATATCACTTGGAGGCTTCATGTTCAATGAACACATCTATATTCACCCTTTTGATTAGCTTGGACGGCAGGTGTATTCACAAAAAATCCAGGTTATTCTGCCTGTGTGCCAGATGCTTCTCCATCAGGTAATCCTAAATGACCTGCTATGTTCTTAACAGTCAATCTTTTAACTAAGACCCTGAACTTGTTAAGGTTAACAACATTGACTGAGTCATAAGAGAGACGGCTTACGGAAAGCAAGAAAAAACTCAGGCTATTCAGCCGCCTTCCTTGAAACTTGGCTAAACCGGCCTGTTTAGCACAATGCTACTCCAACCTCGCATACTCACGATAAGTCAATCTTTTAATAAGACCCTAAACTTATGTCGATTGGGTCATGTGAGAGCCGGCTCGCAGAAAGCGCGGATATTCCAAAGCCTTTCATGCTAGTTTCATTGAAGAAGATATTTTGGCTTGGCGGCCTATAAAGGCCTCGTGTTTTTGGATTTTTTTATTATTATTTTTTCTTGGATTTATATCACCCCTTTTTTACCATATAATTTTTACAAGTCAGGCCACGCAGCCCTGACTATGTCTCATATTTGAGCAATTTTTGGTTTTTTTATAACCCGCCCTGACAGCAAACTCTGAGTCGCCAGGGAATAATAATAATATATTCAAAGTACAGTACTCTACGCCTCGGATGCTACCCTGATACGTCTCCAACGTATATATAATTTTTGATTGTTCCATGCTATTATATTATGTGTTTTGGATGTTTAATGGGCTTTATCATACAATTTTATATTATTTTTGGGACTAACCTACTAACCAAAGGCCCAGTGCAAATTGTAGTTTCTTTGCCTATTTCAGTGTTTCGCAGAAAAAGAATATCAAACGGAATCCAAACGGAATGAAACCTTCGAGAGAGTGATTTTTGGAACAAACGTGATCCAGGAGACTTGGAGTGGACGTCAAGGAAGCAACGAGGCGGCCACGAGGCAGGGAGGCGCGCCCCCACCCTCGTGGGCCCCTCGTGGCTCCCCTGACCGGCTTCTTTCGCCCATATATACTCATATACCCCAAAAAACATCTGAGAGCACCACGAAACCCTATTTCCACCGCCGCAACCTTCTGTACCCGTGAGATCCCATCTTGTGGCCATTTCCGGCGCTCCGCCGGAGGGGGGATCAATCATGGAGGCCTTCTACATCAACACCATAGCCTCTTCAATGATGTGTGAGTAGTTTACCACAGGCCTTCGGGTCCATAGTTATTAGCTAGATGGCTTCTTCTCTCTCTTTGGATCTCAATACAAAGTTCTCCTCGATCTTCTTGGAGATCTATTCGATGTAATTCTTTTTGCGGTGTGTTTGTCGAGATCCGATGAATTATGGGTTTATGATCAAGGTTATCTATGAACAATGTTTGGTTCTTCTCTGAATTCTTATATGTATGATTTGATATATTTGCAAGTCTCTTTGAATTATCAGTTTGGTTTGGCCTACTAGATTGATCTTTCTTGCAATGGGAGAAGTGCTTAGCTTTGGGTTCAATCTTGCGGTGTCCTTTCCCAGTGACAGCAAGGGCAGCAAGGCACGTATTGTACTGTTGCCATCGAGGATAAAAAAGATGGGGTTTATATCATATTGCTTGAGTTTATCCCTCTACATCATGTCATCTTGCCTAATGTGTTACTCTGTTCTTATGAACTTAATACTCTAGATGCATGCTGGACAGAGATCGATGTGTGGAGTAATAGTAGTAGATGTAGAATCGTTTCGGTCTACTTGTCGCGGACGTGATGCCTATATACATGATCATGCCTAGATATTCTCATAACTATGCACTTTTCTATCAATTGCTCGACAGTAATTTGTTCACCCACCGTAGTACTTATGCTATCTTGAGAGAAGCCCCTAGTGAAACCGATGGCCCCCGGGTCTATTTTCCATCATATAAGTTTCCAATCTATTTTACTTTGCAATCTTTACTTTCAATCTATATCATAAAAAATACCAAAAATATTTATCTTTTTATCTCTATCAGATCTCACTTTTCAAGTGGCCGTGAAGGGATTGACAACCCCTTTATCGTGTTGGTTGCAAGGTTCTTATTTGTTTGTGTAGGTACGAGGCGACTTGCATGAAGTCTCCTACTGGATTGAAACCTTGGTTCTCAAAAACTGAGGGAAATACTTACGCTACTTTGCTGCATCACCCTTTCCTCTTCAAGGGGAAACCAACGCAGTGCTCAAGAGGTAGCAAGAAGGATTTCTGGCACCGTTGCCAGGGAGATTTGCACCAAGTCAAGTCAAGAGTTGATCTCCCAGCAACTAGCCAATTTCTGGCGCCGTTGCCAGGGAGATCTACACCAAGTCAAGACATACCAAGTACCCATCACAAACTATTATCCCTCGCATTACATTATTCGCCATTTGCCTCTCGTTTTCCTCTCCCCCACTTCACCTTTTCCTTTTCTTCGCCTTCTTCCTGTATGTATCTTTGTTTGTGTGTTCATGTGCCTTCTATTTTCTTGCATCTTTGCTTGCTAAAAATCTATTGATATGGATCCACTTAAAGTGTTCTACTTGGATCATCTTCGATCCTTATGCGCTCGTGCTGAAACCCCAAATAGCCTAGTTGAAGGTAAATCTTTAGATGAGCATGCTCATTTTGTGCGTCACCGTTTGTCTGAAAAAGGGAGACTCTTATGGGATCAAATAAACAGATTGTTGTGTTATGCTTGGAATCTTTGTGAAATTTATGATTTTACTTGTTGCTCTAAGAACCCTAAAAAACACCTCCCCTACCTATGTGAGTTTAATGATAATGAAATCTTATCTTCTTATGCAAAGGGTGTTTATAGTTACTACGATATCGAACAAATTGAAGAATTTGTTGCTTTTAAGGGTGCTTATGAAGTTGCTTCTTTGATTGAAAAGTATGATATTGCTCTCTACGAATCTGAAAAATTTGGCATACTTAAGTATTGCTATGAAAACTATGCTCTTAATGTTTATGTCAAAGAATTTGTTGAAAGAATGACCGTTGCTTCTAAAGAAAATAATGATATGCATGAATCTATAGATAATTATGATTCCGATGATGTGATTGAAATATCCCTTGATGAACATGATGCTTACTATTCTTGTGGCCATGATGCCAATATTTATGAAGATGAATTTGCTATAGTTCCTTATGCTAAACATGAGATCGTTGCTATTGCACCCATACTTGGTAGTTCCTTTGATGAAAAGCATGATTGCAATGATGTTATTATAAATTCTATTAATGCCAATTGTGTTAATAATATGCAAAACCCTAAGCTTGGGGATGCTGGTTTTGCTATGTTTACTACTTGTTGCAATGATCGTGATTGGGGTGATTCTTCTTATGATCTTGAAAATTTATTTAAGCCCCATGATGAATATGAGATTGATAATACTGTTTGCAATAATATTGAAAGTGGGTTTGGAAGAGTGTCAACTTTAGATCCCACTATTTTGGAAGAGTGTCAACTTTACATGCATGTGGATCGTGTTGAGAATATGTTATGTGATAGCTATATTGTTGAATTTGCTTATGATCCTACATGTAATTACTATGAGAGAGGAAAATATGGTTGTAGACATTTCTATCTTACTAAATTACCTCTCGTCATGTTGAGATTGCTATCGTCTCTTTCTTCTTCCTAGCATATGCTAATTTTTGCTTGCTATGATAATTTGTTTGCTTATAAAATGCCTATGAATAGGAAGTATGTTAGACTTAGATGTTTCACGTGTTCTATGATGCTCTCTTTGTGATTTAATTCTTGTCTTTGATGTGAGCATCATTAAAATTAGCAATGCCGAGCTAGGGGCGTTAAATGATAGCGCTTGTTGGGAGGCAACCCAATTTTATTTTTTGTTTCTTGCTTTTTGTTTCTGTTTAGTAATAAATATTTCATATAACCTATGGTTAGATGTGGTTTTATGTTTTAATTAGTGTTTGTGCCAAGTAAAACCTATAGGATCTTCTTGGATGATAGTTATTTGATCTTGCTGAAAAAGTCAGAAACTTTCTGCTCACGAAAACAATTGTTAAAAATCACCAGAACGTGATAAAATACTGATTCCAATTGAAGTAGATCAATAAGCAAATTATATATGTCTTCCTATTTTGGTAGATTTTTCTGAGTTCCAGAAGTATACGTTTGATACAGAATACTACAGACTATTCTGTTTTTGACAGATTCTGTTTTTCGTGTGTTGTTTGCTTATTTTGATGAATCTATGGCTGGTATCGGGGGGTTATGAACCATAGAGAAGTTGTAATACAGTATGTTTAACACCAATATAAATAAAGAATGAGTTCATTATAGTACCTTGAAGCGGTGGTTTGTTTTCTTTCGCTAACGGAGCTCGTGAGATTTTCTGTTGAGTTTTGTGTTGTGAAGTTTTCAAGTTTTGGGTAAAGATTTGATGGACTATGGAATAAGGAGTGGCAATAGCCTAAGCTTGGGGATGCCCAAGGCACCCCAATGTAAAATTAAAGGACAACCAAAAGCCTAAGCTTGGGGATGCCCCGGAAGGCATCCCCTCTTTCGTCTTCGTCCATCGGTAACTTTACTTGATGCTATATTTTTATTCACCACATGATATGTGTTTTGCTTGGAGCGTCTTGTATGATTTGAGTCTTTGCTTTCTAGTTTACCACAATCATCCTTGCTGTACACACCATTTGGAAGAGACACACATGAATCGGAATTTATTAGAATACTCTATGTGCTTCACTTATATCTTTTGAGCTAGATAATTTTGCTCTAGTGCTTCACTTATATGTTTTAGAGCATGGTGGTGATTTTATTTTATAGAAATTGTTGATCTCTCATGCTTCACTTATATTATTTTGAGAGTCCTTTAGAACATCATGGTAATTTTCTTTGGCTATAAAATTAGTCCTAATATGATAGGCATCCAAGATTGGTATAATAAAAACTTTCATAAAAAGTGCATTGAATACTATGAAAAGTTTGATACTTGATGATTGTTTTGAGATATGACGATGGTAATATTAGAGTCGTGCTAGTTGAGTAGTTTTGAATTTGAGAAGTACTTGTGTTGAAGTTTGCAAGTCCCGTGGCATGCACATATGGTAAACGTTGTGTAACAAATTTGAAGCATGAGGTGTTCTTTGATTGTCATCCTTATGAGTGGCGGTCGGGGACGAGCGATGGTATTTTCCTACCAATCTATCCCCCTAGGAGCATGCACATAATGCTTGGTTTTTGATGATTTGTAGATTTTTGCAATAAGTATGTGAGTTCTTTATGACTAATGTTGAGTCCATGGATTATACGCACTCTCACCTTTCCATCATTGCTAGCCTCTTCGGTACCGTGCATTGCCCTTTCTCACCTTGAGAGTTGGTGCAAACTTCGCCGGTGCATCAAAACCCCGTGATATGATACGCTCTATCACACATAAACCTCCTTATATCTTCCTCAAAACAGCTACCATACCTACCTATTATGGCATTTCCATAGCCATTCCGAGATATATTGCCATGCAACTTTCCACCGTTTCATTTTTTATGACACGCTTCATCGTTGTCATATTGCCTTGCATGATCATGTAGTTGACATCGTATTTGGGGCAAAGCCACCATGCATAATTTATCATACATGTCACTCTTGATTCATTGCCCATCCTGGTACACCGTCGGAGGCATTCATATAGAGTCATATTTTGTTCTAGTATCGAGTTGTAATCATTGAGTTGTAAATAAATAGAAGTGTGATGATCATCATTAATAGAGCATTGTCCAAACAAGAGAAGAAGAAAAAAGGCCAAATAAAAAAGTCCCTAAAAAGGAGAAAAGAAAAAAAGGGACAATGCTACTATCCTTTTTCCACACTTGTGCTTCAAAGTAGCACCATGATCTTTATGATAGAGAGTCTCTTATTTTGTCACTTTCATATACTAGTGGGAATTTTTCATTATAGAACTTGGCTTGTATATTCCAACAATGGGATTTCTCAAATGCCCTAGGTCTTCGTGAGCAAGCAAGTTGGATGCACACCCACTTACTTTATTTTGTTGAGATTTCATACATTTATAGCTCTAGTGCATCCGTTGCATGGCAATCCCTACTCCTTGCATTGACATCAATTGATGGGCATCTCCCTAGCCCGTTGATTAGCCGCGTCAATGTGAGACTTTCTCCTTTTTTGTCTTCTCCACATAACCCCCATCATTATACTCTATTCCACCCATAGTGCTATATCCATGGATCACGCTCATGTATTGTGTGAAGGTTGAAAAAGTTTGAGATTACTAAAGTATAAAACAATTGCTTGGCTTGTCATCGGGGTTGTGCATGATGAGAGCATTCTTGTGTGACGAAAATGGAGCATGACCAAACTATATGATTTTGCAGGGATGAACTTTCTTTGGCCATGCCATTTTGAGAAGACATAATTGCTTAGTTAGTATGCTTGAAGTATTATTATTTTTATGTCAACATTAAACTTTTATCTTTAATCTTTCGGATCTGAACATTCATGCACAATAAAGAAAATTACATTGAGAATTATGCTAGGTAGCATTCCACATCAAAATTTTTGTTTTTATCATTTACCTACTCGAGGACGAGCAGGAATTAAGCTTGGAGATGCTTGATACGTCTCCAACGTATCTATAACTTTTTATTGTTCCATGCTATTATATTATCTGTTTTGGATGTTTAATGGGCTTTATCATACACTTTTATATTATTTTTGGGACTAACCTACTAACCAAAGGCCCACTGCAAATTGCTATTTTTTTTACTATTTCAGTGTTTCGCAGAAAAGGAATATCAAACGGAATCCAAACGGAATGAAACCTTCGGGAAAGTGATTTTTGGAACAAACGTGATCCAGGAGACTTGGAGTGGACGTCAAGGAAACAACAAGGTGGCCACGAGGCAGGGAGGCGCGCCCAGGGGGGTAGGTGCGCCCCCGCCCTCGTGGGCCCCTCGTGGCTCCCCTGACCGACTTCTTTCGCCTATATATACTCATATACCCCGAAAACATCCGAGAGCACCACGAAAACCTATTTCCACCGCCGCAACCTTCTGTACCCATGAGATCCCATCTTGGGGCCTTTTCCAGCGCTCCGCCGGAGGGGCAATCAATCACGGAGGGCTTCTACATCAATACCATAGCCTCTTCGATGATGTGTGAGTAGTTTACCACAGACCTTTGGGTCCATAGTTATTCGCTAGATGGCTTCTTCTCTCTCTTTGGATCTCAATACAAAAGTTCTCCTTGATCTTCTTGGAGATCTATTCGATGTAATTCTTTTTGCGGTGTGTTTGTTGAGATCCGATGAATTGTGGGTTTATGATCAAGATTATCTATGAACAATATTTGGTTCTTCTATGAATTCTTATATGTATGATTTGATATCTTTGCAAGTCTCTTCGAATTATCAGTTTGGTTTGGCCTACTAGATTGATCTTTCTTGCAATGGGAGAAGTGCTTAGCTTTGGGTTCAATCTTGCGGTGTCCTTTCCCAGTGACAACAGGGGCAGCAAGGCACGTATTGTATTGTTTCCATCGAGGATAAAAAGATGGGATTTATATCATATTTCTTGAGTTTATCCCTCTACATCATGTCATCTTGCCTAATGCATTACTCTATTCTTATGAACTTAATACTCTAGATGCATGCTGGATAGCTGTCGATATGTGGAGGAATAGTAGTAGATGCAGAATCATTTCGGTCTATTTGTCGCGGACGTGATGCCTATATACAGGATCATGCCTAGATATTCTCATAACTATGCACTTTTCTATCAATTGCTCGACAGTAATTTGTTCACCCACCGTAATACTTATGCTATCTTGAGAGAAGCCACTAGTGAAACCTATGGCCCCCCGGGTCTATTTTCCATCATATAAGTTTCCAATCTATTTTGCTTTGCAATCTTTACTTTCAATCTATATCATAAAAAATACCAAAAATATTTATCTTTTTATCTCTATCAGATCTCACTTTTGCAAGTGGCCGTGAAGGGATTGACAACCCCTTTATCGCGTTGGTTGCAAGGTTCTTATTTGTTTGTGTAGGTACGAGGCGACTTGCGTGAAGTCTCCTACTGGACTGATACCTTGGTTCTCAAAAACTAAGGGAAATACTTATGCTAGTTTGCTGCATCACCCTTTCCTCTTCAAGGGAAAACCAACGCAGTGCTCAAGAGGTAGCATACCCCCGGTGGTGTTTGGTGTTACAAGCCGGCAGTATGAATCAACGGAAGCAGGATGTGGAGCTCTCAATTTATGGGTTATAACCCTTATTCCATAGGTTTGATTAAATCGACAGTGTGAGCAAATATCACAGGTACGGTACTTTGTTTTTATACAAGTTATAATTAAACCGGCCCTGGTTATGGACTTTTATAGGCACCAGCAGGTTTATGCTGGACATTGTAACCCGCCCAGTGGTAAACCGCCAGGGAAATTTTGTGATCTGTTTTTATGCAGAACAAAGGAATACAATCTGCTCTACATGATGATATTATACGCGTAAGAGGCATATCTTCAACTAGCGGATCAACCGTGTTCTATAACACAAAACGTGCACGATGGCACGGCAGATCAGAGTTCAACTAAACTATTACGTGACTCAGCGAGCCCAAATATTTAAGTGTTTTTCAGAAGATCAAATATATGAACCTCCTAGTGGATCAATCTTCTTAGCCTTGAGTCTTGAAGCTTCTGGATCATTCTTCGCAGGTTCTTCGTCCTCCTCCCTCGTTTGGAAGTTTGGTGATGACCAATCAATGCCACACAAGGCTTGGAATTCAGCTTCATCATCTATAAGTTCGGACGGATCAACTTCAGGGGCGAAAGTATGCTTACGGATTGGGGGGATAAGATCCATCACTTTATAAGCCGGCGTGGGCATCTTCCGATTCTCCATATCATAAGCCGCCTGATATTTTGAAAGATCCATTTCATCAGCAATCAGACTGGCCAGGGGACGTATCTCCTTCACACAGGCAGCAAAGTCTTTCTTGTCAAAGGGAGTGCCATCTTCTTTCAATATTGGGTACCTAGTAGCTAGCTCGGCCGGGTCTAGCTCTGCTTGCCATGCTTTGGCCCGGCTTAAGGCCATCACGGCACCGGCTCTTGCAGATGACCGCTTTATCTCTTCAATCCTAGCAGGCAGAACAGAAAGTTTTTTCAAGACGTCACTTAGCAGAGTGGGTGCTTGGTTAGTTGGAGAAATAGTGGCCAGCGTGCGCTGAGTTCTAGTATATAGCTATTCAACAAGCGTATATACGGCCTTGAGCTTCACAAGCATTTCTTGACCAAGGTTGCTGCTCCTAGGACCTGTGTAATAATTGCGGATTGATCAGAGATGGTTTGCAACATGAAAGATAATACTCGGTTATGATGATAGCAATGCTACTTACCAAAGATAGCAGAAATCATATGGGATATACGGTGTTTTAAACCGGTAAGCTCAGTGGTTATCTCTTCCAGAGAAGCTTCAGCTTTTTCAGCCCGCTGTGTCAGAGCCGTTCTCTCTTCAGCCCAGGCGGTTCTTTCAGCATCAAAACTGGTCTTTAGTTTTTCTGTTTCAGCCAAACTAAATTTGAATTTTGAGTCGGCTTTCCGGGTCTCAGATTCTTGCTGCTCCAGTTGGGTTTTCACATTGGCCAACTGCGATTGAAGTTGAGCAGTGTTGTCCTATATATGAACAGATTTGAGTACATATTCAAATTCGGGTCACAAGAACAAAGTCCCAAGTCTTTTGCAAGCAATAACGCCTGGCACTTGGGGGCTAATGGATGCAGACAAAATTCTTTATACAATGGTGCATATAAATAAGTCCCAAGTCCTTTGCAAGCAATAGCACTTGACACTTGGGGGCTAATGCATATTGCTCGTTTTTCACTACAAACTCTATGATGACCCGGTTATGTCAAAGATGACCACAGCCGGCTCATGGGGGCTACACAAGTTAATTCTATTTTCCGAATAGCAATGAGATAGTTCCGGTTTATTCATGATGATTAAACCGGCACTTGGGGGCTATGGCTGCAACGTTTAATTACTAATTATTTGAAAGACCCGGCTTAACTCTGACAATGAAAGCCGACCGTTGAGGAAATCTACCAAGGATGCTCATTATATTTCTGACTATTTTAAGTCTACGGCATATTCAACTCTGTTATATATGGTAGACTTGGGGGCTGACAGATATGCATAATTTATTAAGCAGGAGTTCATACCTCATATTTTGATGCATCTGTTTGACCATGTCAACCTCAAGATCGCGGCTGGTATGCACTTGGTTAAGATAACCAGACAGTACTTCGCTGATGCTCAGTTGAGAATAGTTGGCGATGTCAAATCTCACTTTTCGCCTTTCAATAAGTTCCTCTTTGGCAGAGGGCTTAGCCAAGACAGTAGGTTTTCCCGGCTCTTGGAAGCCGGTGCCAGTAATCACAACATCATCAGCATGTGTTTCTGTTGGTTTAATTGACTTGTCGGCTCAGTGTTCACAGGGTCATCAGTTATATGATCAGTTGAGAGGTCAGGAATTTCTGGTGGCAGATCATTAATAGGTTCGTCTAGGTGCTACACAGAAGCCTCAGACAATGGATTCTGCTGCTCCAGTTCAGGAACTTTGGGATCTTCAGCCGGTTTAGCCACCTTGGGTTTCTTACTAGGATTTGCCTTTCCACTGCAAGGATCGGGGGAGGTTAGTACAAATATAAAAGTACAAATAGTAGGAAATAAAGTAGTTACCCGGGGGCAGTCTTGAAAGCCGGAAGGTTGGTCTGCGATGAGTCACCAGAAGAGGTTTGAATTGGAAGAATTAAGTGGTTGACGAATAAGACCGGCCAGGGGATAAAAAGAGTTTAAATTTGGAGGGACCTCATTTCGACGTTTCTGCAGTGCTGGTGTGTTTGGTAAGACGGAGGATAGCTCTCCACCTCCGCTGGTCAGGGTTTGTCGCCGGTTCTCGTGCTGCTGTTGCTTCAAAAGAAAGTGAGGATCCAAATGAGCTAAGGGGTGTGAAAAGCTTACTTTCCGGGTTACTTGTCGAATTTTATGTCTTGGCAAAGGCGCTGAGTCGGAGGAAATAATAGTTACCTCTTCTTTGACCGCTTGACTGGCCCCCGTGTCATCCTGATGATAATCAGTGTCAATAAGATAATTGAAAAAGGAGCCAAGGGAGTCAAGGGCTACCTCCGACTCAGAACTGTCGTCCAGTTCAAACATCTCAAAAGCACTTAATTTCTTCTTATTCTTCTTGGCGGCTTTCTTGACGGCTTTTGCCTTGGCCCTGGCTTTCTTTGCAGCTTCATGGTCATACTCCTTCTTACAGAAAGAGGATTTAGCTTGTGAAAGTCATCAAGGTTGAGTTAATAGAACATTTGAATGATAGGGTAAAACAAATAAGTTGGAGACTCACGACTGGTGGCGGGTTAAGTGTGCAGAAAGGGTTCAGTCCCACTTTGCTGCAGCTTTCCAGGCTCTCAATAAGAAGGGTCTTTGTCATCTCATTGATCGTGTTATCAGTTAAACGCGTGGAGCTATAGCGCGGTGCATCTTTTGCATCACCCGTATAAGTACACATTAAGCCGGAACGGCGGCTCAAAGGTATGATTCTCCAAGAAACTCAGCACCGAACCAAATCAATACCGATTAGCCCATTTCCCAGCAGGGCCTTGATCTTTGAAAGGGTAGGTGCAAGCTTTGACCGCTCAGCAGTAGTAAGCCACTCAGGAAGATGATGTTTGGGTTGAGCCGCTCGGCACTATAACCCGACAGTGGATTCTCATCAGCCGGAGAAGTATCTTTACAATAGAATCATGTTTGGTTCCAATCTTTGGGGTGACTCGGCAGGCGAGCATAGGGGAAGATAGCATCTCTTCTCTGTTGAATTGAGACCCCGCCAAGTTCTAAGCTGGGTCCATTAGTAAATCATTCTGTCGGTTCAAATAAAAATATTCCCTGAAGAGTTCAATATTGGGTTCTTCTTGAAGGTACACTTCACAGAAAACTTGAAAATTGCAGATGTTTGACACGGAATTGGGTCCGATGTCTTGAGGGTGAAGTTGAAAGAAGTGCAGAACGTCTCGGAAAAAATTGGATCCGGGCGGTGAGAAGCCCTGTCGGTGTCAAAACCGGCAGATCTCGGGTAGGGGGTCCCGAACTGTGCGTCTAGGCGGATGGTAACAGGAGACGAGGGACACGATGTTTTTACCCAGGTTCGGGCCCTCTCGATGGAGGTAAAACCCTACTCCTGCTTGATAAATATTGATGATATGGGTAGTACAAGAGTAGATCTACCACGAGATCAGAGAGGCTAAACCCTAGAAGCTAGCCTATGGTATGATTGTTGTTAGTCCCACGGACTAAAACCCTCCGGTTTATATAGACACCGAATAGGGTTAGGGTTTACAGTAGTCGGTTACAATGGTAGGAGATCTACATATCTCAGATCGCCAAGCTTGTCTTCCACGCCAAGGAAAGTCCCATCCGCACACGGACGAAGTCTTCAATCTTGTATCTTCATAGTCCAGAGTCCGCCAAAGGTCATAGTCCAGCTAACGGACACCCCTAATCCAGGACTCCTCAAGAGCCCCGAACCAGGCTTCAATGACGATGAGCCCGGCGCGCAGATTGTCTTTGGTATTGCAAGGCGGGTTCTTCTCCAACTCCTGTGTACTTGTTGAATAGTGTTCGCTTCTTGTAAATATCGCTCCTTGGCTTCCACGCCCAATAATGGCCATCTTCCACGCGTTGAATGAATGCAAAAAGCCAGGGTATTTTTACATTTACCCCCCTAGCTGCGCAAATGAGCTGCCTATATAAGAGACGAGGATCTAGATCCGAATCACACCACCTTCCTTCGCGAGCTTTCATCGAGCGCATCTCGATGTAAACCCATTCCATCATGGACGGTCAGGCGGCTCCTCCTCTCGCCTCCTAGTCCTCAGCTGGAGATTGGGAGAGATGCTCCGTCCCAAGCGATGAGTTAGTGACGCTCCAAACCAAGGGGTTTCTTCCCCCAGCCTTCATGGTTCCGGTTCAAGCCGGACTCGCCACCTATAAGGGCGGAAAGAAAGCGGAGAGTGTCCCCAGTCCCTCCCGAGGAGAGCGGGTATGCCTTGTCCCTTATTTGATAAGAGGGCTCGGATTTCCAATTCATCCGTTTCTCCGAGGGCTCCTGGAGTTCTATGGCCTCCAGTTGCACAACCTTACGCCTGCCTCCATTCTGCATATTGCGGGCTTCATGGCCCTTTGCGAGCTGTTTTTGGGCGTCGAGGCTCATTTCGCGCTGTGGAAGAGGTTGTTCTGCCTCGTACCCCGTTCTCAGGAGGGGTCGATATATCAAGTGGGCGGAGCTGAACTATGGCGCATCGCCGGGACCGGATATCTATCCGGAACCCCGAAGAAGGCGTCCGAAGACTAGCCTTTGGAATGGTTTTATATAGAAGATGTCCCCCTGCCGGACCCTGTTCGGATCGGCCTCCCGGAGTTCAGTAATGCTCCTTTGAAGAAACGCCTAAGCTGGCGTCCACGGAGCCCTCAGAGGGAAAATGACAGGGACGTCCTCTACCTGATGAGTCGAATAAGGTTGTTGGCTCATTCCGGACTGACCATGATCGGGGTCATGGCCACATGCATTATGCGGGGAGTGCAGCCGCTCCAGTATAGGGGCCACCCCATGTGGGATTTCAACGGGGAGGACGATGCCACCCGCCATGGCCGTAAGGGGCCGGGATCGGTCGCCGATCTGATGAAGATCTTGTCCGCATTGTACAAGGGAGAAGAGGAAGAATTTCTTCGCGTCAATCTTCAGGACGGGTTTTCTATGAACAACCCTCCAAGCTGGGTAAGCGGACATTTCTTTATGCCCATCCGTTCCATATTCCCATAGTTAAGTACCTTATCTTGTGATTTTGACGCAGGAATTGCGCCGGGCCGTAAAGGATATAAACAGCCCACCTCCACAACCCGAGGATCCGGAACGGTCCCTCGATCCGGCCTCCCAAGAGGATCCGGACATATCTGTGGAGCTGATCGATGGGGTATTTTACCAAGCGAGCATCGACAATGCCACAGGTTGCCATTACGGCCGATTACCCGGAATATTTCCAGCCTCACGGTGTAATTGAGACCAAGTCCCAATACTTTAGAAATGATCCTCCGTGCTTATCTTTGACCACCGTATATCAATGGTGTTTTGCAGGGGGAGCCCTTGAGGCGGAAGGCCGAACCTGCGGTGGCTAGCCAACAAGGGGCAGCAAGGCCCAATAGGCTGAAAAGAAGTGCGGTCTGGACTGAAGCGCCGGCGCAACGGTATGGTGTGGTGCCTTATTCCTAGGTTTTATTCCGGAAGGCATACTAACGCTCGTGCTCTCTTCAGGAAAAAGAGCGCTCGCCGAACTATATCCGGAGAGGTTGCCAATCGAGCCTCCGCCAGCCAGGCTTCAAAGCCGGGCCCAGAAGCGGAGGCGAACACTAGGCGTGCGTCAGATGCTCCTCCGATAGAGGATGCCGACAGATTGTCCGCCACCAACTCCGAGGTGGAGAGTGCCATGAATCACAGGCGCCGCCGGACTATTCTTCGTGACACATGTTTCTCCCAAGAGGCGTTGAACGCCTTCAATTCGGGAGATGTGCACCTCCATGCTACTCAAAATGGTCTAGACAGAGCCACGGAGCAGTATGTGAAAGACATACGAGTGAGGAAATTTAACGGTTATATATGCCAGTAGCCCCCGAGACTTGAAATAGTTAGAATAACTGATTTAAGGATCATTTATTGTGCAGGATCTTGCAGAAAAGAATACCAACTGTCCCAGGATCTTGAAGAGTGCAAAGCCCAACTTGAGGCTGCACAAGCCGCGCCAGGGGAAGCCAAAGAGACCCCCTCTGGTAATATACGCTTTTAGAAGATAAGTATGGTATGAAGTGCAGCGTGTATATAGATCTGATAATAACATTGCAGATGGCGCCGGGTAGATCCGGACAAGCAACAGCTCTTCGCCCGGTTAAAGGCGGCGAGAACGTGCTTACGAGGGTGAGGCAGAGAAAAATAATCTCCAAGATGCCAACACCCAGCTGGGTGAGGAACTAAAGATGTTCGTGCCCAGCTGTCGACTCCGTTAAGGAGAACCGCAGCTTCGACGCGGCATTTTTAGTAGTGCTTAAACGAACTTTTGAAAAAAAAGTTCGGCGAGGAAGTCGACTAACAAAGTTATGTCTCAGAGGTATGCTCACAGCCGCCCCTGCAGAGGAAATGCCCGGTTCTACGGGTGACCTTCTTCCCGAAGTTTACAACTGCACGAACGAGTTCGGCAGTGATGAAAGGCATCGCCTGTGCCTTGTGGCCATCTGCCTCCCTGCCCAAGGCCTTGGGAGCTTGCAGAGAGGCTCCAGGAGCCCGGAGGCGCTTCGATTATGGAAGATATCGGCTGCCGTCAAAGGCGCCAGGAGGCTGGGCCATGGTGAAGACGCTGGTACGGTTGTTGACCCAAACCACATGGCCGAGGTCGGACCTGTGGGGCCAGATGGGAAGGAGATCCCTGTGAGCTTAGTGTACGGCCAGGTAGAATTGCCGCAAAGTATTCCCAGCAGGACTGTAAACTAGACAGCCTGTTAGATGCCATTGAAGAGGAATACAATCAGTCAAATTGACTATGTAATTTAAGGTGACATGTAAAATGCCTTCTAGCCGGATTGTAGATCGTTTGTCTTAGCGGACCTTTTTGCTTCAACCTCGGGACCCGATAGTCCGGAGTGTGTCCGAATACCCTCGCGGTTATATAAAAACCGGGGCATGCGTGGAGACCAAGCGAGGAGTCATTAGTGCTTTATCGCATAAGTGCCCAACTAGTTATGTTATATTACATGGTTAGTAAGAAACATCTTCCAGGAGAATAGTTCCGTTAGGGTTCCTTTCCCTGGGAGGCATGCCCTAAAGTGCATGTCCGGACTGCAAAAAAGCAGAAAAACATCCGGGGGCAGATAAATAAATAGGTAAGAAATCTTCTTTTAGTTCACCGACCGAATATTCTCTTAAGAACGCTAGCTTTCGGCTTCACCCAGTCTGAGGTACACATCCGGCTGACCCGGCAGTAACAATCGCAGAGGTGCTCCCTTTACCACCTAGCCGAACAATCAGGAACGTAGGGGAAAGCACAGGAGCCAGGCAACCCAGCATGGCCAAAACTTAAGTCATATCGATGCATATAATGGTGAATAAAAGGTACATGCGGAAGTGTGACACATGTATTGGGCATGAAGCCCTTACAATTAAGCTTCTGTGAAAGAAGCCCCCGAGTACAATGAGCGCTGATAGCGCGTCAAGTTTGTGCGAACAATGCGCTAACGAGCCTTTCAAGGCTTGAAAGAAAAAAGAGGGAGAAGGAGAAAAAATAGAAGACAGCTAAAATGTAAAATATGGATGAGGAAGGAGACGAACTCGTAATCCGCGCTAGGCGTAGAATCTTCGGAGACGTCTTTGCTCCACGGGTTCGGCTCGAGTCGGTTATCCGATGCATCTCACAGACGGTACGCTCCACCGGTCAGGACTTGGTCGATGATAAAGGGACCTTCCCATTTGGGCTTTAGTTTGTCCTTTTCTTGTCCGGCAGCGAGAACTAGCTCGCCTACATTGTAAGTTTTGGCCCGCACTTCTCGCTTTGATATCTTCGAGCCTGCTGTTGATAGAATGCGAACGGGCTTTTGCTACGCCACGCTCCTCCTCGAGGCCCAAACTGTCCCGCCGATCGAGCTCGGCTTTCTTTCTTCGTACATGCGCACACGAGGTGAGTCATGAATTATGTCGCAGGGCACAACTTCCTCTGCGTCGTATACCATAAAGAATGGTGTGAATCTGGTCGTGTGATTCGGAGTGGTCCGCAGCCCCCAGAGTACGAAGTCGAGCTCCTCTACCGAGTGCGTGTTAGATTCTTTGAGGGACCACACTAATCTGGGTTTGATGCCGCTCATAATTAGACCATTTGCTCGCTCAACTTGACCGTTAGTTTGAGGGTGATAGACTGAAGCGTAGTCGAGCTTAATGCCCATGTTTTTGCACCAGAGTTTGACCTCGTCGGCCGTAAAGTTCGTGCCGTTATCAGTGATGATCTTGTGGGGACACCATAACGTGTACGACCCTCGATATGAAGTCTATCACGGTCCGGATTCGCCGCCTTGACAAAGCTTGGCCTCTATCCATTTGGTGAATTTATCCACCATGACCAGTAGGTATTTTTGCTTGTGGGTTCCCCTTTAAGGGTCCGACCATGTCAAGCCCTGCACCGCAAGGGCCAGTTGATGGGTATAGTTTTTAGGGCGTGGGTGGCATGTGGCTTTGATTAGAAAAGAGCGGCATCCGACGATCATTGACTAAGTCCCGAGATCCGCCCGGGCCGTCGGCCAATAAAATCTCAGACGGAAGGCCTTGCCTACAAGGGCCGGGCTGCGGCATGGTGCCCGCCGAATCCGGCATGTATTTCAGCCAGAAGATTCTGCCCTTCCTCTTCGGAGATACACCTTTGAAGGACTCTGGTTGTGCTTTTCTTATAAAGCTCTCCCTCATGGACTTTATAGGCTTTAGATCGCTGCACTATGCAGCGGGCCTCGCTTTGGTCCTCGGAAGTTCCCTGCTGGTTAGGTAGGCTAGGAATGGTTCTGTCCACGGGCAATGACTGCCATTATTACGTGGGTTGAGGATGTTATTTCGCTGGTAGAACCACCAAGCGTGTCGAATGTTGTTGTGGGGCAAGTGCGGTTGGGTCGGGTTGTTATTTCCGACTCTCCTCCCATAATACGGATGGCTTGAACAGCCTCTCTAGGAAGATGTTGGGGGGAACAGCATCGCGCTTTGCGCCGATGCGTGCCAACACGTCTGCTGCCTGGTTGTTGTCCCGGGCTATATGATGAAATTCGAGCCCCTCAAACCGAGCTGACATTTTTAGGATGGCATTGTGATAGGCTGCCATTTTCGGATCCTTGGCATCAAAGTCTCCATTTATTTGTGATATCGCGAGGTTCGAATCCCCGCACACCTCTAGGCGTTGAATGCCCATGGAGACTGCCATCCGGAGACCATGTAGAAGGGCCTCGTATTCGGCTGCGTTGTTGGAGTCCGTATACATTATCTGGAGTACGTATTGAATTGTATCTCCGGTTGGGGATGTCAGAACGACGCCAGCTCCCAGGCCAGCCAACATTTTGGAGCCGTCGAATTGCATTATCTAGTTGGAATATGCGCCGTACTCTTTAGGGAGTTCGGCTTCGGTCCATTCGGCGACGAAGTCGGCCAAAACTTGCGACTTAATAGCTCTCCGTGGCTTATAGGTTATGTCGAACGGGAGGAGCTCAATGGCCCATTTGGCAATCCGGCCTGTTGCGTCGCGGTTGTTTATAATGTCGTTAAGGGGTACTTCGGAGGCTACTATTATTGAACACTCTTGAAAGTAGTGTCGCAGCTTCCGGGATGCCATAAACACCGCGTACGCTATCTTTTGATAATGCGGGTACCGTGACTTGCATGGAGTTAGGACAGTGGACACGTAGTAAACTGGTTTTTGAAGGGGGAACTTGTGACCGTCCGTTTCTCATTCGACAATGAGCACCACGCTTACAACTTGATGAGTTTCCGCGATGTATAATAGCATTGGTTCGCCCATGTTGGGCGCGGCCAGGACCGGGTTTGTTGCCAATATGGCCTTTATTTCTTCGAGTCCGTCCGTGGCGGCATCCGTCCACTCGAAGTGTTCGGTGCGCTGGAGGAGGCGATAAAGGGGTAATGCCTTTTCTCCCAAACGGGAGATGAAGCGGCTTAGAGCTGCCACGCATCCAGTCAATTTTTGTATTTGTTTGAGGCCTTTTGGGATATCCAATTGTGACAGAGCTCGGATCTTGGCTGGATTTGCTTCAATTCCTCTACCGGATACAATGAAGCCCAAGAGCTTTCCAGCTGGTACGCCGAAAATGCATTTTTCCGGGTTGAGCTTAATGTCATATGTTCGGAGATTATCGAATGTGAGCCTCAAGTCGTCTACTAGAGTTTCGACGTGCTTGCTTTTGACGACCACATCGCTCTACGATGCCTCCACTGTTTTGCCGATCTGGTTTGCGGACATGTGTACGAATCATGCGCCGATATGTTGCGCCGGCATTTTTTAGCCCGAAAGGCATTGTGTTGAAGCAGAATGGGCCGTATGGAGTGATGAATGCCGTTGCGGCTTGGTCGGGATCTGCCATCTTAATTTGGTGGTAGCCGGAGTATGCGTCGAGGAAACACAATGAATCGTGTCCTACGGTAGCGTCGATGATTTGATCAATGCGGGGGAGGGGGAGGGATCCTTTGGGCAAGCCTTGTTGAGGTCCTTGAAATCGACGCACAGGCGCCAGGATTTGTCCTTCTTTGGTACCATCACCAGGTTTGCTAGCCAGTCCGGATGTTTTATATCTCTGATGAATCCGGCCTCCAATAGTTCGGCTAGCTCCTCTCCCATGGCCTGTCTCTTGGGTTTGGAGAAACACCGAAGAGCCTGTTTGACTGGATTGAATCCTTTTAGGATGTTTAGGCTGTGCTTTCGCCACCGGCGTGGGATTCTGGCATGTCCGAAGGGTGCCAGGCAAAAATGTCCCAATTTTCGCGTAGGAATTCTCTTAGTGCGGCGTCTACATCAGGATTTAATTGTGCCCTGATGGAGGCCGTTTTTGTAGGGTCCATTGGATGGACTTGGAATTTGACTATTTCGTCCGCTGGTTTAAAGGAAGTGGATTTGGATCTTTTATCGAGTATCACATCGTCCCTATTCACCATGGAGCGCAGCGCAGTGAGTTCTTCGGCCGCTAGGGCTTCGGATAGTGCCTCAAGGGCCAGTGCGGCTGTCTTATTTTCAGCGCGGAGCGCTATGTTCGGGTCACTAGCAAGAGTGATGATTCCGTTGGGCCCGGGCATTTTGAGCTTCATGTACCCATAATGGGGTATAGCTTGGAAAATTGTGAATGCCTCTCGCCCTAATAGAGCGTGGTATCCGCTGCTGAACGGGGCCACTTGGAACGTAACCTCCTCGGACCTGTAATTATCCGCGTGCGTCAACACCACATCCAGTGTGATTTTTCCCAGACAGCGTGCTTCCCGATCGGGATTATTCCTCTAAAGGTTGTGCTGCTTCGCTCAATGCGGCTCCGGTCTATCTCCATTTTTCGGAGGGTTTCTCAGAATGAGGTTCAATCCACTGCCACCGCCCATGAGTACCTTGGTAAGGCGAAAGCCATCCACCGTCGGACCGAGGACCAATGCGGTGGTGCTCGGGCTGTTCGAATTTAGGTTAAATCATCGGCATTAAAGGTAATAGCCGTGTCACCCATGGGTTTATTGTTGCTACTTGGTAGACTTGGCGAGGCTACGGAGTGTTCGTTTCCGCATGTTATTTGATGCGAAAGTCTCGAAGACTGTTAATACCGTACTAGTATCCCTGGGTTGGTGCTCTAGAGCTAGAAGCTCTTCGCCACTTTTGGCCACCTGCCGTAGTATCCAACATGCTCTAAGGCTATGAGTTGGAGTGGCGCCTTCTGTACTTTGAATTTTACAGGGTCCATTGAGCCATCCCTCCAGTACGGTTCCATGCCCTATATAGGGTTTTTGCTTTTTGGTATTTAACCCAGGTGCCTGGCGATGATGCACCCTTTTATTTTGGACTGGGGTTGTATTCAAGGCCGGATTGTCCCAAAATCTTGCTTCGATTTTCCAGGAGCTTTCCATCGCACAGTACTTTTGTACTATGGACGCCAAGTTGGTAAAGCGTGTGATGTCACAACGACTTATAGCGTTTAGGATCCCGTTGTCCGTGCAATTGTTGCAGAATAATGAGATTGCGTCCTCCTCATGGCGATCCTTTATCCTGTCCATAACCGGAGGAATCGCCCAAGAATGGTGTGATTTCTGCGGGCTTTTGCCGAATTTGAGATAGGTCGCTTATGTTTGGGTGGGCGGGTGGAATTAAACCGAACCGCGCCTAACTGAGACTTAAGGGCCAAGGAGCTTCGAACTTGGAAGCTTGGATTCTTGGATGTTGTCCAATGAATCTAGCCTGCTGCTCGACTTTAGGTTCGTGGCTTGAGTGACGCCCTCCTCCGCGGGAATCCGCATGGAGGATTGGGAATCCGGACATAGCTAGTCCTTAAGATAGAAGAAGGGTCACCAGATTGTTCCTCCACCACAACAACGTGGTGGGTAACCCGGGAGAGTTAATCTCTCTCAGATCGGGTTTAGCCCAATCGATCATAGTCTGAAGCGACTCCTGAGGCGGCGATGCGATCCAAGAGCTCATTTAAGGAAGAGAGCTCCATCGATCTAACTCGCTCGGCGAGCCCGAGTTAACATGAAGATTGCTTTCGATGACCCGAGAAGTCATCGTCGGTATGCTTTAACACAGCGGTCATAAGAAAACCGCTTAGCCGGAGAGTTTGGCCGACAGCCAAAGCTTCTTTAGCAACAGTGTCGCTTTTAAAGACGGATGATGCATCCTTCCCGACGGCGATGGCACGATTTAACTCTCAATGAAAGCACCAATGTCGGTGTCAAACCGCGGATCTCGGTAGGGGTCCCAATCTGTGCGCCTAGGCGGATGGTAACAGGAGATGAGGGACACGATGTTTTTACCTGTGTTCGGCCCTCTCGATGGAGGTAAAACCCTACCCCGCTTGATTAATATTGATGATATGGGTAGTACAAGAGTAGATCTACCACGAGACCAGAGAGGCTAAACCCTAGAAGCTAGCCTATGGTATGATTGTTGTTCGTCCTACGGACTAAAACCCTCCGGTTTATATAGACACCGAATAGGGTTAGGGTTACATAGATTCAGTTACAATGGTAGGAGATCTACATATCCGTATCACTAAGCTTGCCTTCCACGCCAAGGAAAGTCCCATCCGGACACGGGACGAAGTCTTCAATCTTGTATCTTCATAGTCCAGGAGTCCGGCCAAAGGTCATAGTCCGGCTATCCGGACACCCCCTAATCCGGGACTCCCTCAAGCCCCTATTCATGTGATCAGTAAAAACAATGACCTCACCATCTCGTGGCTGAGGTCTTTCTTCACCTGGTGTGGGAGTGCGCCAGTGCAGGATGTTTTTTGCTGGTAAAAAGCCGACTTTGACAAAGTCCTCGAGCGTGTTTTCAAAGACAATGGAAGGAACCCAATTACACGAGGTAACTGTCTTCGGCATCGTAAGGAAAGAAGCCTAAAAGAAAGAAAAATTTGCTGGTTTAAGTTGATTTGTTAAATCGGAGATGAACGCTGCAGCATATATTCACATTGGCGGCTTAAACGGGGCCTAATGGCATATGACTAATTATAACTGGTGATGTAAGCCGCCATGGCAGCAATGGTATTTAAGATCTATGAAAGAGCGAATTCTGCTAAGTGTTGGATAAACATGTTTTACAGATTGGTGCAGTTAATTTTGGATCTGCCGCTGTTCGGAAAAGAAAGTAAAATCAAAACCTAACATCGCAAGCAGCGGAGGAACTAGTATATTGGCAAGATTTTTGCATAAGCATATTCAGTGATTAAGATAAGGTATAGAAACAGTTTCCGCATATCTTAAAAGCTATTTTTGGATCGAAGAAAGGATCAAACAGAGGTATGATGAAGAACGATGACGAACTCCCAAGAACTTCAGGAAAACCTAATGGAGATCTATAGTGGAGAAAGGAGAGGTGCTTACTAGATCCACTAAGCAACGGAGAGGCGCCGCAGTTCTCTGGTCTCGTTCAGGTCGATGCAGCGGACGGGGTCGAGGAAGTTGACAAGGTCGCCGGCGGCGGTGTTCAGATGCGCAGATGCGTCGCGAGAGAGAGAAAGGTTGAAGACGAGAATGCAAAGGGGGGAGAGTGAAAAGGGACCCCTGGCCCTATTTATAAGGCTGGAAGGATAAGTGGCATGCACGGGAATCGAGGAGAACAAAAAATGGATATGTGACGGCAGAAACGCCTCGATTTTCGGAGGTTCATTAAAAGAAAAGATTTATTAAGATTGGGGCCTTGTGTAATATTAGTGACAGGTGATGTCACGGCGGGTTACCGTAATCCCAGGGGATGACGTCATGGCGGGTTACAAGATCTCGCAAGAATAAACGAAGAAGGATTTTTTCTAAATGTTGAAGATTGACATGAACAAGTTCCAATCAACCTGGGGCCTAATGTTGGGGATATGACTATTAGGCATGACCCGCCCAGGAGGGGCCGGGTTATACCAATGGCGTTTCATCAAAACAAAGCCCATGAAGATGTTGAAGATGGTGGCTCATGAAGCAGACTTACTAAGGGCCCAAAGCCCAAAGGCGTCTTAAGGTCCATAGGTGTAAACCGCCTGAAGGAAATATGCCCTAGAGGCAATAATAATGTTATTATTTATTTCCTTATATCATGATAAATGTTTATTATTCATGCTAGAATTGTATTAACCGGAAACATAATACATGTGTGAATACATAAACCTACAGAGTGTCACTAGTATGCCTCTACTTGACTAGCTCGTTAATCAAAGATGGTTATGTTTCCTAACCATGAACAAGGAGTTGTTATTTGATTAACGGGATCACATCATTGGTTGAATGATCTGATTGACATGACCCATTCCATTAGCATAGCACCTGATCGTATAGTTTGTTGCTAGTGCTTTTCTTCATGACTTATACATGTTCCTATGACTATGAGATTATGCAACTCCGCTTGCCCGAGGAACACTTTGGTGCTACCAAACGTCACAACGAATCGGGTGATTATAAAGGTACATTACAGTGTGTCTCCGAAGGTACATGTTGGGTTGGCATATTTCGAGATTAGGATTTGTCACTCCGATTGCTCGGAGAGGTATCTCTGGGCCCTCTCGGTAATGCTCATCACCTAAGCCTTGCAAGCATTGTAACTAATGAGTTAGTTATGAGATGATGTATTACGGAACGAGTAAAGAGACTTGCCGTAACGAGATTGAACTAGGTATTGATACCGACGATCGAATCTCGGCAAGTAACATACCGATGACAAAGGAACAACGATGTTGTTATGCGGTCCGACCGATAAAGATCTTCGAGAATATGTAGGAACCAATATGGGCATCCAGGTCCCGCTATTGGTTATTGACCGAGAGGTGTCTTGGTCATGTCTACATAGTTCTCGAACCCGTAGGGTCCGCACGCTTAACGCTTCGATGGCTATTATGAGTTTTATGATGTTGATGTACCAAGGTTGTTCGAGTCCCGGATGAGATCACGGACATGACGAGGAGTCTCAAATGGTCGAGACATAAAGATTGATATATTGAAGCCTATGTTTGATTCCGAATCACTCCGGTGAAATTGGGAATTTTATTGAGTACCGGGTTACCGAACCCCGGGAGTCAATGGGCCTTGATGGGCCTTAAGGGAAAGAGAAAAGGGGCCCTATAGCTGGCGCAGCCTTCCCCTTCCCTAGTCCTATTAGGATTAGGAGAAGGGGTGGCCTCTCTCCCTCTCCCTTGGTCAAACCCTAGTTGGACTAGGATTTGGGGGAATCCTACTCCTAGTAGGAGTAGGACACCCCGGTGCGCCTCCCTCCTGGCCGGCCAGCCCCTCCCTTCCCTCCTTTATATACAAAGGGGGGGCACCCCATGACACACAAGTTGATCATTGAGATCGATTCCTTAGCCGTGCGGTGCCCCTTCCACCAAATTACACCTCGAATATACCGCTGCGGAGCTTAGGCGAAGCCCTCGCGCCGTGGAACATCATCATCGCCACCACGCCGTCAGGTCGACGAAACTCTCCTCAACACTCGGCTGGATCGGAGTTCGAGGGACGCCATCGAGCTGAACGTGTGCAGAACTCGGAGGTGCCGACGCTCGGTACTTGGATCGGTTGGATCGGGAAGAAGTACGACTACTTCCTCTACGCTGCGTCAACGCTTCGCTGTTGGTCACGAGGGTACGAGACAACACTCTCATCTCGTTGCTATGCATCACCATGGTCTTGCGTGATCGTAGGAAAATTTTTGAAATTACTACGCTCCCCAACAAAGGGCATCCGAGCCTGGTTTTATGCGTTGATGTCATATGCACGAGTAGAACACAAGTGAGTTGTGGGCGATACAAGTCATACTACCTACCAAAGATGTCATACTTTGGTTCAGCGGTATTGTGAGATGAAGCGGCCCGGACCGACATTACGCAGACGCTTACGCGAGACTGGTTTCACCGCTGTGAGCACTCGCTGCTTAAAGGTGATGGCGGGTGTCTGCTCTCTCACTTTAGTTGAACTGAGGTGGCTACGCCGGTCCTTGAGAAGGTTAAACGGAGTCTATTTGACGAAGTATCGCTGTGGTTTTGATGCGAGGTAAGAACGGTTCTTGCTCAGCCCGTAGCAGCCACGTAAAACTTGCAACAACAAAGTAGAGGACGCCTAACTTGTTTTTGCAGGCATGTTGTGATGTGATATGGTCAAGACGTGATGCTATATTTTATTGTATGAGATGATCATGTTTTGTAACCGAAGTTATCGCAATCGGCAGGAGCCATATGGTTGTCGCTTATTGTATGAAATGCAACGCCATGTAATTGCTTTACTTTATCACTAAGCAGTAGCGATAGTCGAGAAGCAATAGTTGGCTAGACGACAACGATGCTACGATGGAGATCAAGGTGTCGCTACCGGTGACGATGGTGATCATGACGGTGCTTCGAGATGGAGATCACAAGCACAAAATGATGATGGCCATATCATATCACTTATATTGATTGCATGTGATGTTAATCCTTTATGCATCTTATCTTGCTTTGATTGACGGTAGCATTATAAGATGATCTCTCACTAAAATTATCAAGAAGTGTTCTCCCGAGTATGCACCGCTATAAAGTTCTTCGTGGCCGAGACACCACGTGATGATCGGGTGTGATAGGCTCTACGCTCAAATACAACGGTGCGAAACAGTTGCGCACGCCGAATACTCAAGTTATACTTGACGAGCTATGCATATAAGATATGACCTCGGAACACGGAGACCGAAAGGTCGAGCGTGAATCATATAGTAGATATGATCAACATATTGATGTTCACCATTGAAACTACTCCATCTCACGTGATGATCGGACATGGTTTAGTTGATTTGGATCACGAATCACTTGGATGACTAGAGAGATGTCCATCTAAGTGGAGTTCTTAAGTAATATGATTAATTGAACTTTAATTTATCATGAACTTAGTCCTGGTAGTATTATGCAAATTATGTTGTAGATCAATAGCTCGCGTTGTTGCTTCCCTGTGTTTTCATATGTGTTCCTAGAGAAAATTGTATTGAAAGATGTTAGTAGCAATGATGCGGATTGGATCCATGATCCGAGGTTTATCCTCATTGCGCAGTAAGAATTATGTCCTTAATGCACCGCTAGGTGACAGACCTATTGCAGGAGCAGATGAGACGTTATGAACGTTTGGCTAGCTCAATATGATGACTACTTGATAGTTTAGTGCACCATGCTTAACGGCTTAGAATCGGGACTTCAAAGACGTTTTGAACGCCATGGACCATATGAGATGTTCCAGAATTGAAGTTAATATTTCAAGCAAATACCCGAGTTGAGAGATATGAAGTCTCCAACAAGTTCTATAGCTAAAAGATGGAGGAGAATCGCTCAACGAGTGAGCATGTGCTCAGATTGTCTGAGTACTTCAATCGCTTGAATCAAGTGGGAGTTAATCTTCCAGATAAGATAGTGATTGACAGAATTCTCTAGTCACCATCACTAAGTTAGTAGAACTTCGTGATGAACTATAGTATGCAAGGGATGACGAAAAAGATTCTCGAGCTCTTCGCGATGCTAAAATCGGCGAAGGTAGAAATCAAGAAAAACATCAAGTGTTGATGGTTGACAAGACCACTAGTCTCAAAGAAATGGCAAAGGGAAGAAGGGGAACTTCAAAAGGAACGGCAAGCAAGTTGCTGCTCGAGTGAAAAGCCCAAGTCTAGACCTAAGCCCGAGACCGAGTACTTTTGCTGCAATGGAACTGGTCACCGAAGCGTAACTACCCCTGAATATTTGGCGGATAAGAAGGTTGGCAAAGTGAACAAAGGTATATTTGATATACAGATTATTGATGTGTATTTTACTAGTGTTCGTAGCAACCCTCGGTATTTGATACTGGTTCGGTTGCTAAGAGTAGTAACTTGAAACAGAGTTGCGAATGAATGTAAACTAGTTGAAAGGGAAGTGACGATGAGCGTTGGAAGTAGTTCCAAGATTGATATGATCATCATCGCACACCCCTATACTTTCGATTAGTGTTAAACCTAAATAAATGTTATTTGGCGCTTATGCTGAGCATGAATATGATTTGATCATGTTTATTGCAATACGGTTATTCATTTAAGTAAGAGAATAAATTGTTGTTCTGCTTACATGAATAAAACCTTATATGGTTACACACCCAATGAAAATGGTTCGTTGGATCTCGATCGTAGTGATACACATAATATTGATGCCAAAAGATGCAAAGTTAATAATGATAGTGCAACTTATTTGTGGCACCGCCGCTTAGGTCATATTATGTAAAGCGCATGAAGAAACTCCATCTTGATGGGATTTTGGAATCACTTGATTATGAATCACTTGATGCTTGCGTAACCATGCCTTATGGGCAAGATGACAAAAGACTCGTTCTCCGGAACAATGGAGCGAGCAAATGACTTATTGGAAATAATACATACCGATGTATGCGGTCCGATGAGTGTTAAAGCTCACGGCAAGTATCGTTATTTTCGACCTTCACAGATGATTTGAGCAGATATGGGTATATCTACTTGATGAAACACAAGTCTGAAACATTTGAAAAGTTCAAAGAATTTCAGAGTGAAGTGAAGAATCATCGTAATAGAAAATAAAAGTTTCTACGATATGATCGCAGAGGAAAAATATTTGAGTTACGAGTTTGGCCTTCATTAAAACAATGTGAAATAGTTTCACTATTCACGCCACCGAACACCACAAGATAATGGTGTGTCTCGAACGTCAGAATCAGACTTTATTTGATATGGTGCGATTTATGATGTATCTTACCGATTTACCACTATCGTTTTGGGGTTATGCATTAGAGACAGCTGCATTCACGCTTAATAGGGCACCATCTAAATCCGCTGAGATGACACCGTATGAACTATGGTTTAGCAAATAAACCTAAGCTGTCGTTTCTTAAAAGTTTGAGTTGTGATGCTTATATGAAAAAGTTTTCACCGATAAGCTCTAACCCAAATCGGAGAAGTGCGCTTCATAGAATACCCAAAGGTGACTATTGGGTACACCTTCTATCACAGATCCGAAGGCAAGTTTTTCGTTGTTAAGATGGATCCTTTCTAGAGAAGAAGTTTCTCTCGAAAGAAGTGAGTGGGAGGAAAGTAAAGAGCTTGATAAGGTAATTTGTACCTTCTCCCGAATTGGAAAGTAGTTCATCACGTAAATCAGTTCCAGTGATTCCTACACCAATTAGTGAGGAAGTTAATGATGATGATCATGAAACTTCAGATCAAGTTGCTACCAAACCTCGTAGGTCTTCCAGAGTAAGATCCGCACCAGAGTGGTACGGTAATCCTATTCTAGAAGTCATGTTACTAGACCATGATGAACCTACGAACTATGAGGAAGCGATGATGAGCCCAGATTCCGCGAAATGGCTTGAGACCATGAAATCTGAGATAGGATCCATATATGAGAACAAAGTATGGACTTTGATTGACTTGCTCGATGATCAGCAAGCCATGTAGATAAATGGATTTTCAAGAGGAAGACAGATGTTGATAGTAGTGTTACTATCTACAAAGCTCGACTTGTCGCAAAAAGGTTTTTGACAAGTTCAAGGTGTTGACTACAATGAAGATTTTCTCAAACTCAGTAGCGATGCTTAAGTCTGTCCGAATCATGTTAGCAATTGCCACATTTTATGAAATCTGGCAAATGGATGTCAAAACTACATTCTTTAATGGATTTATTAAAGAAGAGTTGTATATGATGCAACCGAAGGTTTTGTCAATCCTAAAGGAGCTAACAAAATGTGCAAGCTCCAATGATCCATCTATGGACTGGTGCAAGCATCTCGAGTTGGAATATATGCTTGATGATTTGATCAAAGCATATGGTTTTTTATGACTTTGGAGAAGCCTCAGATTTACAAGAAAGTGAGTGGGAGCACTACAAGATTTCGATAAGTATATGTGAATGACATATTGTTGATCGGAAATAATGTAGAATTATTCGCAAAGCATAAAGGAGTATTTGAAAGGAGTTTTTCAAAGAAAGACCTCGGTGAAGCTGCTTACATATTGAGCATCAAGATCTATAGAGATAGATCAAGACGCTTGATAAGTTTTTCAATGAATACATACCTTGACAAGATTTTGAAGTAGTTCAAAATGGAACAATCAAAGAAAGAGTTCTTGCCTGTGTTACAAGGTGTGAGATTGAGTAAGACTCAAAACCCGACCACGGCAGAAGATAGAAAGAGAATGAAAGTCATTCCCTATGCATCAGCCATAGGTTCTATAAAGTATGTCATGTGTGTACTGATCTATTGCATACCCTACCACTAAGATTGGCAAGGAGTGCAATAGAGATCTAGGAGTAGATCAAGGGACATCGGTCAAAATTATCCTTAGTAGAATAAGGATATGTTTCTCGATTATGGAAGTGAAAAAGGTTCGTCGTAAAAGGTTACGCCGATGCAAGTTTTAACACTAATCTAGATGACTCGAGTCTCAATCTGGATACATATTGAAAGTGGGAGCAATTAGCTAGAGTAGCTCCGCAAGAGCATTGTAGACATAGAAATTTGCAAAATACTTACGGCTCAATGTGATGTAATCTGCTGACTAAAATTATCTCACAAGCAAAACATGATCACACCTTAGTACTCTTTGGGTGTTAATCACATAGCGATGTGAACTAGATTATCGACTCTAGTAAACCCTTTGGGTGTTGGTCACATGTCGATGTGAACTATGGGTGTTAACCACATATAGATGTGAACTATTGATGTTAAATCACATGGCGATGTGAACTAGATTATTGACTCTAGTGCAAGTGGGAGACTCAAGGAAATATGCCCTAGAGGCAATAATAATGTTATTATTTATTTCCTTATATCATGATAAATGTTTATTATTCATGCTAGAATTGTATTAACCGGAAACATAATACATGTGTGAATACATAAACCTACAGAGTGTCACTAGTATGCCTCTACTTGACTAGCTCGTTAATCAAAGATGGTTATGTTTCCTAACCATGAACAAGGAGTTGTTATTTGATTAACGGGATCACATCATTGGTTGAATGATCTGATTGACATGACCCATTCCATTAGCATAGCACCTGATCGTATAGTTTGTTGCTAGTGCTTTTCTTCATGACTTATACATGTTCCTATGACTATGAGATTATGCAACTCCCGTCTTGCTCGAGGAACACTTTTGGTGCTACCAAACGTCACAACGAATCGGGTGATTATAAAGGTACATTACAGGTGTCTCCGAAGGTACATGTTGGGTTGGCATATTTCGAGATTAGGATTTGTCACTCCGATTGTCTGGAGAGGTATCTCTGGGCCCTCTCGGTAATGCTCATCACCTAAGCCTTGCAAGCATTGTAACTAATGAGTTAGTTATGAGATGATGTATTACGGAACGAGTAAAGAGACTTGCCGGTAACGAGATTGAACTAGGTATTGATACCGACGATCGAATCTCGGGCAAGTAACATACCGATGACAAAGGGAACAACGATGTTGTTATGCGGTCCGACCGATAAAGATCTTCGAGAATATGTAGGAACCAATATGGGCATCCAGGTCCCGCTATTGGTTATTGACCGAGAGGTGTCTTGGTCATGTCTACATAGTTCTCGAACCCGTAGGGTCCGCACGCTTAACGCTTCGATGATGCGATTACTATGAGTTTTATGATGTTGATGTACCAAGGTTGTTCGAGTCCCTGATGAGATCACGGACATGACGAGGAGTCTCAAATGGTCGAGACATAAAGATTGATATATTGAAGCCTATGTTTGATTCGGAATCACTCCGGTGAAATTGGGAATTTTATCGAGTACGGGGTTACCGGAACCCCCGGGAGTCAATGGGCCTTGATGGGCCTTAAGGGAAAGAGAAAAGGGGCCCTATAGCTGGCGCAGCCTTCCCCTTCCCTAGTCCTATTAGGATTAGGAGAAGGGGTGGCGCCTCTCTCCTCTCCCTTGGTCAAACCCTAGTTGGACTAGGATTTGGGGGAATCCTACCCTAGTAGGAGTAGGACACCCCTGTGCGCCTCCCTCCTGGCCGGCCAGCCCCTCCCTTCCCTCCTTTATATACAGGGCAGGGGCACCCCATGACACACAAGTTGATCATTGAGATCGATTCTTAGCCGTGTGCGGTGCCCCTTCCACCAAATTACACCTCGAATATATACTGCGGAGCTTAGGCGAAGCCCTGCGCCGGTGGAACATCATCATCGCCACCACGCCGTCAGGTCGATTTAAACTCTCCTCAACACTCGGCTGGATCGGAGTTCGAGGGACGCCATCGAGCTGAACGTGTGCAGAACTCGGAGGTGCCGACGCTCGGTACTTGATCGGTTGGATCGGGAAGAAGTACGACTACTTCCTCTACGCTGCGTCAACGCTTCGCTGCGGTCTCACGAGGGTACGTAGACAACACTCTCATCTCGTTGCTATGCATCACCATGGTCTTGCGTGATCGTAGGAAAATTTTTGAAATTACTACGTTCCCCAACACCATATGTGTACGACTTGTATTGTAAGGAAAGTGTAGTTAGTCACCGAGCCAGACACGTTGTGTATGAGCCGGCCGGGACTCCGTGAGCCGCGGGGCGTCAACCTGTGTATATAAAAGGGACGACTCGATGGCAGCTTAGGGCAAGAAACAACAGATCGAAAGCTAGGTCAAGCGTATTCGCTCCCTGTAATCAAGACATAAGCAATACCACCTCAAACTGGATTAGGCCTTTACCTTCACCGCAAGGGGCTGAACCAATATAAACTCTCTGTGTCCTTTGTCCTGTTTAACCCCTTTAGGCTAACCTCATCGTGATAGCTCCACGACTAAGTCCTTCTGCTAGGACATCTGCCGTGACAATTCCACGACACCATCCTTCTTATCCGCCAAGTATTTGGGGCAGTTCCGCTTCCAGTGACCATTTCCTTCGCAGTAGAAGCACTCGATCAGTTTCAGGCTTGGGTCTAGCTTTGGGATTTTTCATGGGAGTGGCAACTTGCTTGCCATTCTTCTTGAAGTTCCCTTTCTTTCCCTTGCCCTTTTACTTGAAACTAGTGGTCTTTTCAACCATCAACATTTGATGCTTTTCTTGATTTCTACCTTCGTCGATTTCAGCATCACGAAGAGCTCGGGAATTGTTTTCGTCATCCCTTGCATATTATAGTTCATCACGAATTTCTAGTAACTTAGTGATGGTGACTAGAGAACTCTGTCAATCACTATTTTATCTGGAAGATTAACTCCCACTTGATTCAAGTAATTGTAGTACTCAGACAATCTGAGCACATGCTCACTGGTTGAGCTATTCTCCTCCATCTTGTAGGCAAAGTACTTGTCAGAGGTCTCATACCTCTCGACTCGGGCATGCGTCTGAAATACCAATTTCAGCTCTTGGAACATCTTATATGCTCCGTGGCGTTCAAAACATTTTTGAAGTCCCGGTTCTAAGCCGTAAAGCATGGTGCACTAAGCTATCAAGTAGTTATCATACCGAGCTTGCTAAACGTTCATAACGTCTGCATTTGCTCCTGCAATAGGTCCGTCACCTAGCGATGCATCAAGGACATAATTTTTTTGTGCAGCAATGAGGATAATCCTCATATCACGGACCTAGTACGCATCATTGCTACTAAAAACTTTCAACATAGTTTTTCTCTAGGAACATATCAAAAATAAACGGGGAGCTACATCGCGAGCTATTAATCTACAACATAGTTATGCAAATACTATCAGGACTAAGTTCATGATAAATTAAAGTTTAATTAATCATATTACTTAAGAACTCCCACTTAGATAGACATCACTCTAGTCATCTAAATGATCACGTGATCCATATCAACTAAACCATGTCCGATCATCACGTGAGATGGAGAAGTTTTCAATGGTGAACATCACTATGTTGATCATATCTACTATATGATTCACGCTCGATCTTTTGGTCTCAGTGTTCCGAGGCCATATCTGCATATGCTAGGCTCGTCAAGTTTAACCCGAGTATTCTGCGTGTGCAAAACTAGCTTGCACCCGTTGTATGTGAACGTAGAGCTTATCACACCCGATCATCACGTGGTGTCTCGGTACGACGAACTGTCGCAACGGTGCATACTCAAGGACAACACTTATACCTTGAAATTTAATGAGAGATCATCTTATAATGCTACCGTCGTACTAAGAAAAATAATATGCATAAAAGATAAACATCACATGCAATCAAATAAGTGATATGATATGGCCATCATCATCTTGTGCCTTTGATCTCCATCTCCAAAGCACCGTCATGATCATCATCGTCACCGGCTTGACACCTTGATCTCCATCGAAGCATCGTCGTCGTCTCGCCAACTATTGCTTCTACGACTATCGCTACCGCTTAGTGATAAAGTAAAGCAATTACATGGCGATTACATTTCATACAATAAAGCAACAACCATATGGATCCTGCCAGTTGCCGATAACTGTTACTCCCTCCGTCCGGAAATACTTGTCGCAGAAATGGATAAAAATGGATGCATCTAAAACTAAAATATGACTAGATACATCCATTCCTCTGACAAGTATTTCTGGACGGAGGGAGTACAAAACATGATCATCTCATACAACAATTTAAATATCATCACGTCTTGACCATATCACATCACAGAAAGCCCTGCAAAAACAAGTTAGACGTCCTCTACTTTGTTTTTGCAAGTTTTACGTGGCTGCTACGGGCTTCTAGCAAGAACCGTTCTTACCTACGCATCAAAACCACAACGATTTTTTGTCTATTGTGATGTTTTAACCTTCAACAAGGACCGGGCGTAGTCAAACTCGATTCAACTAAAGTTGGAGAAACAGACACCCACTAACCACCTGTGGGCGAAGCACGTCGGCAGAACCAGTCTCATGAACGCGGTCATGTAATGTCGGTCTGGGCCGCTTCATTCAACAACACCGCCGAATCAAAGTATGTCCGGCATGAATCTCCGCAATTACTTGTTCGGATTTTACATATTGATCATTTTGCACTAGAATCAAGCTTTTGGACATGCTGGTAAGTAGTATGACTATTATCACCCACAACTCTTTGTGTTCTACTCGTGCATATAACATCTACGCATAGACCTGGCTCGGATGCCACTGTTGGGGAACGTAGTATTTCAAAAAAATTGCCTACGATCACGCAAGATCTATCTAGGAGAAGCATAGCAACGAGCGGGGAGAGTGTGTCCACGTACCCTCGTAGACCAAAAGCGGAAGCGTTTAGTAACACGGTTGATGTAGTCGAACATCTTCGTGATCCAACCGATCCAAGTACCGAACGCACTGCACCTCCGCGATCTGCACACGTTCAGCTCGGTGACATCCCTCGAACTCTTGATCCAGTTGAGGCCGAGGGAGAGTTCCATCAGCACGATGGCGTGGTGACGGTGATGATGAAGTTACCGGCACAGGGCTTCGCCTAAGCACTACGACGATATGACCGAGGTGTGTAACTGTGGAGGGGGGCACCGCACACGGCTAAAAGATCAACTTCTGTGTCTTTGGGTGCCCCCTGCCCACGTATATAAAGGAGGGGGGAAGAGGAGGCCGGCCTAGGAGGGCGCGCTATAGGGGAGTCCAACTAGGATTCCCAATCCTAGTTGGAGTCCCTTCCTTTCCAAGAGGGGAGCGAGGAAGGAGTAGGAGAGGAGAAGGAAGAGGGGCGCCGCCTCCCTAGTCCAATTCGGACCAGCCCATGGGGGGCGCGCGGCCTCCCCTTGTGTCCCTTCTCTCCTTTCCACTAAGGCCCATGAAGTCCCAATACTTCCCCCGGCGAATTCCCGTAACTCTTTGGTACTCCGAAAAATCCCGAACCACACAAAACCTTTCCGATGTCCGAATATAGCCTTCCAATATATCGATCTTTACATCTCGACCATTTCGAGAGTCCTTGTCATGTCCGTGATCTCATTCGGGACTTCGAACAAACTTCGGTCATCAAATCACATAACTTATAATACAAATCGCCATCGAACGTTAAGCGTGCGGACCCTACGGGTTCGAGAACTATGTAGACCTGACCGAGACACATCTCCGATCAATAACCAATAGAGGAACCTGGATGCTCATATTGGCTCTTACATATTGTACGAAGATCTTTATCAGTCAAACCGCATAACAACATACGTTGTTCCCTTTGTCATCAGTATGTTACTTGCCCGAGATTCGATCGTCGGTATCATCATACCTAGTTCAATATCGTTACCGGCAAGTCTCTTTACTTGTTCCGTAATGCATCATCCCGCAACTAACTCATTAGTCACATTGATTGCAAGGCTTATAGTGATGTGCATTACCGAGAGGGCCCAGAGATACCTCTCCGATACTTGGAGTGACAAATCATAATCTCGATCTATGCCAACCCAACAAACACCTTTGGAGACACCTGTAGAGCATCTTTACAATCACCCAGTTACATTGTGACGTTTGATAGCACACTAAGTGTTCCTCTGGTATACGGGAGTTGCATAATCTCATAGTCAGAGGAACATGTATAAGTCATGAAGAAAGCAATAGCAATAAACTAAACGATCATTATGCTAAGCTAACGGATGGGTCTTGCCCATCACATCATTCTCTAATGATGTGATCTCGTTCATCAAATGACAACATATGTCTATGGTTAGGAAACTTAACCATCTTTGATTAACGAGCTAGTCAAGTAGAGGCATACTAGGGACACTCTGTTTGTCTATGTATTCACACATGTACTAAGTTTCCGGTTAGTACAATTCTAGCATGAATAATAAATATTTATCATGATATAAGGAAATACAAATAACAACTTTATTATTGCCTCTAGGGCATATTTCCTTCACGTTGACACGGCCGTACGCCGTCCTCGGCCGCGGGCTCCTCCTCCGCGGCGAGATCTTCATACGCCGCGAGCTCCTCCTCTTCCGGCGCGGGCCTTCTCCCCGTGAAGAGGGAGTGGTCGGGGGAGCCGGAGGAGATCGAGTCCGTCCCCGTCAAGCAGGAGCCCGAGGAGCTCGAGAGCCGCGGAGTCATCGGGCCAGAGGACTTCGTCGCCGATGTCGACGCGGTCGCGGCCGCCATTGCCGAGCGGAGCTTGCGCGAGGAGGCGGAGCGCCGGCGCCACGACGAGGAGCTCGAAGACCTCGTGTTCCATCACGCGGTCGCGGCCAACCTCACCACCAAGGAGAAGGACGACGAGTGGCGGCGCATCCTCAAGGAGCAGAGGAAGAAGTATATCGACCTCGGCAGCTCCGGCGAGGAGGATTGAGCTCCTCCACGACGTCGTCCATGGCCGCGAGCTCGCCGCCATGAGATCCCCACCCCTCTAGTACTGGTACTGATGTACTCGCTCCGTCCGGAATTACTTGTCATCAAAATGAATGAAAATGGATGTATCTAGAACTAAAATACATCTAGATACATCCATTTCAATGACAAGTATTCCGGATGGAGGGAGTAATATGTAGTATGAACTAGTGTTTGTATTATTTGATCATGTAATATACCCCCTCCGTTCGGAATTACTTGTCTCGAAAATAGATGTATCTAGAACTAAAATACGTCTAGATACATCCATTTTCTATCTAGAACTAAAATACGTCTAGATACATCCATTTTCGAGACAAGTAATTCCGAACGGAGGGAGTATGTAGTATGTGATGAACTACTATGGTGCAATTTCTCCCGCGAAACTGTTTTTTCAAATTATGTAGTTTCATCTACGGTTTCTGATCGGTCGCGCTCGTTCTTGACCCGCAAACGAGATCTTCGTCAAACTGCAAATGCGTTTTGCGGGTCGAGATTTTGCGGGGTCTGCTAGAGTTGCTCTGAGTAACAAAGTACTTCCTCCGTTTCTAAATATTTGTGTTTTTAGATATTTCAACAAGTGATTACATACGGAGCAAAATGAGTAAATCTACACTGTAAAATATGTCTATATGCATTCGTATGGGATAGTCTATTTAAAATCTTTAAAAAGACAAATATTTAAGAAGGGAGGGGTGCACGATTGAGGGAGGATGCGTGGGTGAGCCGAGAGCCCGTCCAAGTTCAACGCACCTGCACCGGATCCGGATAATGCATGAATTGAATTGGGTGCCAAATGGACGCCGTGCTTCGGCTTCAAAACGTGGCCAGTCGCCCCCACCGCGCAACAAAAAGTCTCCGCTATCCTCTTCCCCTCCTCTGCTCTCTCTCGATCTTCCCCTCCCTGTCTCCCTCCTCGGCGCTCCGCCGGCTTCTAGCTCCCCCGCGTTCGCCGCGCGTGCTAGCGCGACCGATGGCGTCCGGCGACAGCAAGCCGAGGAGCGAGGAGGAGTGGCGCGCCGTCCTCTCCCCGGAGCAGTTCCGCATCCTCCGCCTCAAGGGCACCGAGTCAGTATACACTTTCTGCCATCTCTCGATCCGCCAGTTCTTCAGGAAGTGTATGCCATGCGTGTTTGCGATCACGATGTTTAGGAGCAGAGTCTTGTGAGTTAATCCGTTCCTGCTGTGCCGCTGTGCACTGCCTGCGCGTGATGTTCTTTAGTTGTCTCCTTTCTATTTCTTGGAGCCGTGCGGGTGCTCCTCTGGCCGATTTAGATGCTGGCGCCATGGCCATCGATTGGTAGGAGGATTCTTGTAGTTTCGAACCCCTCGTCGTGTCGATTCTGCCTGGATGTTGACTCTGCTTGCTGCTCACCGTTCCTATGTTTTTATTGGTGGATCATGCCGACCCTAATTGAACAATTGGTTCCCCACCCAGCACTATCCCAGCCAGTTTTATTATGGCTACCTGTGTTAAGCCAACCTGTCTAAGTTGACTTCTTATGTAAGGAGGAATATAGAATTATTATAGAGTAAAAAAAGATGTAGTATAATAATCCTATTCAGGATATGCATCTAAATTTGCAAAAATAAATAAATCTGCAGACATGCCCTGATGCCCTCTACTCTTGTAGACAGTTCCCTGTAGTGTCAAGTTGTTCAAAAACTACCATGATGTATGTGTGTTTAGCAACTTTATAATTGAAACTGAGTTATGATTTAGTTACTACTTTGCATTAGAGTTAAAAAACAAAAATTCAAAAAGAAAATTTATTCAAAACCTAGCTGTATGGACTATGGGCTGAAAGATTTAAAAATTGGAGAGTGAAGTCTAAAAGAAGGTAAATGTTATGTTTTTATCCCTGAAATGCAGCGATTGTAGCTCTAGAGTTTAGGCCATAGTTTTTCGGAAATGATAAATCCGGAACGTTCGGATTTTAAGCATGGCAATCTGAATGTTTTTCATGGCAACTTTAGTTCACGTGAGGTTGGCTGGCAAACATGGCAATTTTCTGACAAAAAGACAAACTGGGACAAAGTTGCCATGTTTTAACAACTAAAATTGCCTCCTCGCCTCAACTAAAGTTGCCATGAAAAAATGTTCGGGATGACATGCTTAAAATCCGAACGTTTGGGATTTATCGGGGTCCTTGTTTTTTTGCTTCCCTTCTATCGAGACGGAATATACTCTTCACTAGTGGAGTAGTTGATTATATTTACCATGCCAAGCATGTGACACTAAAAAAGATGACTGCCCTTTCATTGAACATTAGTTGGGGTAGGATAGGAATTTAACTCCATTTGCAAACTACTTATCCTTTCTTATTCCTTGGGGGAATGAACTGATTCATATGAAATCCCCGCATTACAAATTGGTGCTGAAACTATATGAGGACATAAGTTCTGATGTGAACCAATTAACATTGACATCAATCTGCCAGTATTAATTGGGATAGTTCTAACAGGTGAAACCATATGAGGAAATTTGACCTGTGTACCTAGCAGCACCACGTTTATGCATCAGGATTCGGATTTGCATATATTTGAAAGCTTAAGTTGCTTTATGACCTGTATGAGATGAGATCAGGGGAGTAATAAAGTGCATGTGCATTATTGCTGGCGCAGGTCCATACCCATGTAGCCTTATCAAACTGTTTAGCCTATGCACAACTGTGGTTTCTCAAACAGTAAACTTCAGTTACATTTCATCTATTTTCCTGGGTCTGAAGTTCCGCCATTTTCTCAAATATGCATCTAAATTGGCGCAATGTCTAGATACGAAGAGAGAGCCGAGAAAGCACAAGATGTACAAACGACCCACAGTGGCCTGGCTAAAAACTGAACTAAGTTAGCCCAAAGGGATCAAAACTCTGAAGTTTCAACATGACAACCTTTGTTTGTCACCTGACGTGTAAAATAATTTTTGAAAATAATGCCAGCATGCTCTAGCACATGCCTTCAAACTAATCTCTTTGGGAGAGCGAACTGATTCATATGAAATTCCCGCATTACAAATCGGTGCTGAAATCATATGAGGACATTACTTCTGCTGTGATGTGAACCAATTAACATTCACATCAATCTGCCAGTGTTAATTGGGATAATTCTCACAGATGAAACCATATGAGGAAATTTGGCCTATGTACCTAGCAGCACCATGTTTATGCATCAGGAATTGGATTTGCACATATTTGCATAGATACTGAACTAAGTCAGCCCAAAGGGAGCTAAACTCTGAAGTTTCAACATGACAACCTAAATTGTTTGTCACCTTTTGTAAAATAATTTGTGAAAATGGTGCCTTCAAACTAACCTCATGTTGCGATCCAGGTTGCCCGGAACAGGGGAGTACAACAAGTTCTACGGTGATGGCGCGTACAACTGCGTTGGCTGCGGAACGCCCCTGTACAAGTCCACCACCAAATTCGACTCCGGCTGTGGCTGGCCGGCCTTCTTCGAAGGGCTTCCTGGAGCCATACACAGGACGGTATGCTTCCTTCAACAGCCGTTCACTTACTTGATTCTATTCTATCATCAGGTCCTTTATTTTGTTTGTTTGGATGACATACTGAATGGTACCATGTTCCCTTGTGTTCAGCCTGACCCTGATGGTAGGAGGGTAGAGATCACATGCGCATCTTGCGGTGGGCATTTGGGCCATGTCTTCAAGGGAGAAGGCTTCAAGACGCCTACCGATGAGCGCCACTGCGTCAACAGCGTTTCCATCAAGTTTACTCCTGCCTCCTCCTGAATCGGTTCTCGAGTTATTTGGATGAGCTTGTCAGGTCATAAAACTGTGAAAACAAATGCATAATAATGATTAGGTCTCAGAGTCCGTTTTTCTCAAAGTTATGTGGATGAATTTCCCCGATCCGAAATTGCGGAAAGTCGGTAAATAAAACATGGTATCTTGCAAGTTTCTGCTGTTAACCAGGCTGTAATCTTGTACTCCTACATTGCCGTCAACTGTGACCTAATCTGTTCGGTCTGAAAGTGTTGTGCACCATGTTTTGGAACTCTATATATACGTGTAATATACACCATCCTGTTTCTGGAACTATACACGCTGAACTCTCTAATCACATTGACCAGTGATCTATACAACTCTCTACAATACAAAAAATAGTTTTGTGATCTTGCAATGTATACTAGGAAAAGAATGCTCAGCTCCCTTAACTAATCGCATTTCGTGGTTATAAATCCTCCCACTTGAGAGCGTCATTGCACTCTTTCATGAGATTCAGCCGAGGCTTTCTCCTCCTCCAGCACCAGCACCAGTAGCGTCTTCGCCGGCGGCGAGCAGCTGGAGCGCGGTGTCCACGATGGCAGAGAAGCTCTCGCGGTGCTTGCCGATAGGGACGCTGCCAGAGAAGACGTGGTAGCACTCCACCTCTGACGTCGTCTCGGCGATGGCCTCGAGCAGCCGCTCCATCCCGAGCTCCCGGAGCAGCTCCACAAAGCCGACGCCGCCGCCGCGTCGGGGTGAGCTCGTCGTCATGAGCCACACAAGCTGCTGCACCACGAAGCGCCGCATCCGTGGCACCTTGATCTCCGGGTACTTGTACTGCCGCAGGATGGCCACCAGCCGCTCCACGTAGGCGCGCTCGTCCAAGCCGGCCCTGCGCAGCTCGGCGGTGAACTGGTCGACGTCGAGGAACCTGCAGATCTGTGTCGTCAGTCCGACGGACACTTCCAGGATCTTGTCTCGTCCTGTCATGGTGGCTCCCAGCACCTGAATGCCAAAGATTATGTCAGCCATGGTTAGGTAGGATCACGCAGAAATGAGAGTATAGTAACATGACCAAGTAAGTGAGAGAGATGTCGTACTGTGGGCATGGCCTTGGTCACCGCGCTCAGGCGCGTCCGATGCTCCTCTCCCGAGTAGGCGCAGAGGTTGCGCAGCACTCTCATGGCGTTCAGACACCGAGCGTCGTGGGCGTCCAACGCGGACGCCAGCTGATCGAGCACGTCGGCCCTCTTTAGAATGGCGGCGCAGCTCGCCTCGCTCTCCAAGGCAAGCATCGCCAGCGCCTCGCCGGCCTCGTTCCCGAGCTCGCACTCGCCGGCGTTGAAGAAAATCGACAGCAGCAGCTTGACCACGCCCCCGGTGCCCACGATCGTCTCCTTGGCCCTCTCGTCCATGGCCATCCCGGTGAGGACGTCCATGGCCAGCTTCTGCAGCTCCATGCGCTGGTGGCCGTGCTGCAGGACCCCCCGGAGGTTGCTCACCGTGAACACGTTCTCGGCGACGTCCCGCCGGAGCGCCTTGCCCGTCGCCCCCGTGGTGTAGACGAGCATCTTGATCACCTGGAGCGCGCGCTTCACGGAGCGCACCTGTGAGTCCGAGGCGCTCGGGTTGAGGAGCAGAGTGGGGGACACGTGCGTGAACTCCACGATCTTGGCGAGCAGGCCACGCGCGTTGCCGATCTTGCCGCAGTTGTCGTGGTCCCTCGCCAGCTTCTTGAGTATGTGCAGGCCGAGAAGGTTGAACTGCAGGTAGTCGTACATCCGGTCTGGCACGGCGGCCCCGGCGGCGGCCCCCAGCGGGTGGTCCAGGGACGTCGGCGGGCCGCTGCCGGTGTAGAGCAAGGACATGACGGACTCGATGGCGCCGGGGATGCCAGACACGCGGAGCGCGTTCTGGCGCTTGCCGGCGAGCTTGGACACGACCTCGGCGGCGCACTTGCGCACCTCCTCCTCCTCGTGGCGCTTCCAGTTGAGCATCTCCACGGCGCGCTCGATGGAGCGCGGGTTGGTGCCGAGCTTGCGCAGCGTGTCGCGGGCGGAGCCCTTGCTGGTGGCGAGCTGCTGCAGGATGCGGACGCCGATGAGCTGCTCGTCGAGGAAGTCGGAGAGGATGAGGTCCTCGGCGAAGGTGACGAGGTCCATCTTGATGCCGTCGAAGATGCTGCCGTCGATGCACTGCGAGTAGGCGTCGTAGAAGAAGCGCTTGAGGGAGACGAGGCCGTAGGGGCCCAGCTCGCACTCGGCGCTCACCTGCTCCAGCAGCTTGCACACGGACATCTTCCACGTCCAGTACGCCTTCTCCAGCAGGAAGAGCGACGCCTCCAGCAGCGCCAGCGCGTAGAAGAGCAGCAGCGCCGGCCGCATGTTATTGGCCTCGTTGAAGTCCTGGTTATTCCAGAGCCGCACCACCGAGAGCGCGACGCAGGCGAGCGCCGAGAGCACCTGCAGCCAGTTGAGCAGCCTGCCGATCTTCTTGGACACGAAGACCCAGCCGGTGTAGGGGAGCAGCGGCACGTCGGGGGCGTGCCAGGTGCGCTGCTTCATGAGGGCCACGATCTGGCGCTGGAAGAGCGCCGCCCTGGCGCGCGCGTCGCCGCCGCCGTCCCCGAGCGCCGCGGCCGTCTGCGGCTCGGCGATGGCGTGCGCGAGGCGGCGGAAGAAGCGGGAGCTGGAGCGCAGCGCGTTGCCGGCCGTGGAGGTGAGGGTGGCGTGGTGCTGCCACTCCAGCTCGTGGCTGCGGCTGAAGACGCGCGCCGCCTCGCTGACGAGGATGACGGTGATGCACCAGAAGTCGATGATTTTGAGGTCGCTGGCGAAGCCGCCGAGCAGCACGACGGTGGCCCACGCGAAGTCGAGCTTGCCGAGCCCGCTGGCCGCCTTCTCGAGGACGGCGAGGCGGAGCGCGAAGAGCGTGAGGCGCTTCTCCGGCGGCTCCCGGCCGCCGCCCCGGCCCGAGCTGCCGTGGCCGCTGCCGCTCCCCGGCGTCATCTCCCGCCACGGCTCGGAGAAGGATATGGAGCCGCCGCCCCCGCTGCCCAGGCCGCCGCCGACCCGGTGCTGCACGATCTCGATGCTCGGCGGGTTCTTCTTCATGGTGGTGCCGTCGTCTTAGCTTGGTTGGAGGAGCTTCACGGAGGAAAGCAGGCCAGGAAATGGCGTTGGATTTGAAGCGAACGCTTGCAAGCACGAGCTGGAGAAGGTTTCTACTTCCCACAGGTCGACGTACGTACGCGGAACAGTTTGGCTGGGTCAACGGTCAACACATGAAGAGATGAAGGCTACTACTAGTAGTAGCAATACATGAGGACGTGGAAGCAGAAAGCGCGAAGTGGCCCATGATTGGGTGTCCGGACGTGGCGAGGACGACGGCGACACGATCGGCATATTATTCCATTCCGCCAAGCTTTGTGGTTGGTGCAAGAAACAATATCTCTTGACTTGTATGCATCCATAGGAACAAGAAGAACGATGTTGAGACTTGAGAGAGGAAGGTAAATGGGAACCTTCTTGTTGTGTTCGTAGATAAAACTCGGGTGAATGCCGGAGAATCGGTGTACGTGAGTGAGTGTCGTAAAAAAAAGGACACGTACCAATCGAAACAGAGGTAAGCGGATCGTGGTTATCGGAGAAGGGGAGGAGCGTCGAAGACGGCGGCGGTGTGGACGGGTGGTGGCCCGGCCGCCAGCTTACTGACGTTGCCGTGCAAGCAAACGACAGACTGTGGTCGCATCAGCATCAATTGCTCCGTCGGCCCGCCCGGCCCGGGTCGATCATTTTTTTTTTTTTTGTGAAATCGGGTTCTTGTGTTCCAACGGGAACGCAGGGACCAATGGAAACCGATTTCTTCAACAAGTCTGTAGCCGCCGCACCTCTCTTTCCTCTTTTCCACAAATTACGTGTCAGCGTGAAAGCACAACCACGGACGTTGGCGACCGCCACAACACACCAACAGAGGTTTTTTCCCCCTCTACTACTTAAATAAATATAGTTGATGGAATGGAGACGAATTAGAGACAGATGCTTGTGTACCTTCAGAAGATTTTTTTTGTTTTTTTTATGAGTTGAAATGTTCATATGACTCGACTTGGGCAAGTGAGGGAGTAAGACAATGAACGAACTCTATCTTGATTTGGTCTGACGGCAACGGTTAAGTACTAACTAATACGACGTAGTACGTGCATAGAATTTCATGTCCGGGACGTGGTCACCACAGCGAAACAATTTGCCGTAATTTCGCAAGATGCATGGGTTAAACGGGGACGCACTTGGTCACGGCTTGCCGGCGCTCCTAGTTGCTGTGGAAGGTTGGCGTGCAAGAAAACCGGCCCGAGCGCGCGGAGGAAACAATACCAGTCCATGCTAGTACATGCCCATGCGGACGGACTCGTCTGACCACATCTATGCACCGCGCGCATGCCCAGCAGGAGACCAACAAATTGCGTGGCCACGACGCGGCCGCAGCCCGTGGTGCTGTGCGAGCACGACTATGGCACACGCCTAGACATCAATTCAATCGCGCTGAGCATTTTTCTTCTTCTTTTCCTTCTAAGGGCACCTCCAACACGAACCCTAAATCACCCACAACTGTTCGGACCTATCTGTCGGGACGTGCGTGAGCGTGTCAATGCACCAGGCGGAGTGGCACTGGCAGCATCGCGTCCCTCTCCCCTACCCCGATGACATCCTGCCGCACAACTCGCATTTGGATCCGGAGAGGATCCCAGTGCCAGCGCCGCCACGGTCGGCAAGGGCTCACGCGGAGGAGGTGCGACGCCGGCTGGCGTTGCTGACGACCGAGCAGCGCCGCGACTCCGCCTACGACGCCGATTCGCCCTATTGGGCGCGTTGGTTTGCCTTCGAGCACGAGGAGGCCAGGCGGTGCAGCATCCGCGAAGTCTCCCGTAGCTCTCCGTCGCCGCCCATCGCCATCCGCGACGAGGACCAGGAGACCAATCGCGCTGAGCATTTTTCTTCTCCTTTTCCTTCCATTTCGATACTCTGCAGGTCAATTCACTCCTCGAGACCACCTATCTCAAACTTAATCGAATCGAACATGTGGTTGTGTTGAATGAAGTGGCGGAGCTTCAACGAGATCCGAGAGAGGGCTAAGAGCATCTCCAACACTTGGGCCCTAAATCACCCACAACATTTGTTTTGCATTTGTCCGCGGACCAGTTTAGACATCTAACATTGTTCTGCATTTGTCTGCGGACCAGTTTAGACATCTGTTTTTCCGCAAACCGAAAGCAAACCAAAGGAACTTTATGGTAGTCCGGATATCTGTCACGTACGATTCTAACACCCCGGGACCACCCAAAACCGAGGCGGAGCCTGCGCATTAGGAGCGGCACTCGTTGTTTCCACGCTAGCCCCCCTCTCACTACCACACACACACTTTGTCCACCCTCTCCGCTCCGATCATCGCCGCTCTCCATGCCAATACCCGCCCTTTTCGCTTCCGCCGCTGCATGGATTCGCACGCAGAGTTGATGGAGCCGGCGAAGATGAAGAATCTAGAGAAGGGGGTTGTCCAAACGATCAACTCAGAGACACGACAAGCCCGCCTCCCAAAGTGAAGGCAATGGATGGGGCGACCGGCAAAAAGAAAGGTGGCGGGGGCTAGGTGCGGTGGTCGCGATGCGCCACCACTGCCGCCGTCCATGGACACGCCACCCTGTCCGCACCAATATCAACCACCATGATCTTAGGCGACGGTTTTTTTCCATCACGGAGATTTTCATCACAAACAATCGCAAGTTTTATAGTGTAAGGTGAGCCACTTGGTGGCGGCATTCCAGAGTTCTGGTTTGGCACTTCTCGAACGAAGATTAGTACTCGTCAAATGCGCACTTCGAGATAAATTCATGTCCTGGACTCACTTGGGGTTTATCTATTCCTGTTTCTATATTTACTTTTATAGGTTGTTCTCGCCGTAGATTGCATATCGAGGTAACATACTTTATCCCAACTAGCCCCTAAAATTGAGAGTTTAGCTAAAATTTGTAGTCTCCTATTCACCCCCTTATAGTCGTCCTCTCGATCCTTTCAAGATAGTTGGACTAGAATGCGACTACAATGATGGTGATTTTATACTTCTCACCATCTCTATGGTGCGTCCTCTCGATCCTTTCAAGATAGTTGGACTAGAATGCGACTACAATGATGGTGATTTCATACTTCTCACCATCTCTATGGTGCATGTGCGGTTCTGGTTGTCTCACTAAACTTAGTTGGCCCGTCCTATTGGTTTTGACTATCTTTCTGTTTTTTATCTTCAAATATTATTGTTTTTAATGAGATTTAGAATAAGATTCCAGATAATAAATCTAGGGAACTTGCCGCTGTTTTCTTAGCTGACATGGGTTTATATTACCATTCAATTTGTCCTTTCTGAATTCCAGGTTAGTGATGTCGTGGCATCGGCACATTGCGATGTCATTACAAATGACAACCTATGGATCTTAATGTCCGGGTGTAATTATGGTTGTCCATTGTCCTGCTTAAGATGGTTTCTTCATGGTTTGTGTTCTGATATATTCTGTACTTTGTTGTACCTTTTCTTGGTGGTGACAAACTTTGTCTTGATTTTTTATTCAAAAAAATTACTTCCACATACTCCTGAGGTTTACATTCTCTCCTATCATTGAGAAACAGTAAAACTGGGCCACCCAAGCCTTCTCACAGCGATTTGACGCTCTTAACCGTCGGATCTGCTCATTCAACGTACTAGATCCCTTTGTCGTCCTGCTACACGCCACCAGGCTTTTTCACGCCGCACACACCACGACCGTCTCCCGCTAGCCCAACATTGATGGGTTGTTACATTTTTTTAGAAACACATTGACGGGTTGCTGCTCCGGAGATTGACCAGGACGCATCTTCCTGAATCGGGCCGATAACACTGCGCGGCCCATATGTTTCTACCCAGCCCTTTGCGACAATGGGCGATGCCCTTCCACATACGAGAGAGAGACCCGTCAAAAAAAATGTACGAGAGAGAGACATCGTCAACTAAAAAAACGAGGGAGAGAGAGAGAGAGAGATATTGCTCCCGGCCGCTCGCCTTCCCATATTCTCCTGTAACCGCTCCTGAAATCCAATTGACTCCGCTATAATCGCAAATCACGAAGATGCATTTCTCAATTTCTCCCCATTTCTAATTAATTTCTAAAATACTTCTGTTGACTCTTTTTTTTACCAATTCGTAATAGCATAAATCAATGTGAAGAAGTTTTATGAGCAAATAACTACATGATCGTTTGAGCGATTGAAGGACGCGGGGGTGGCACAGGCGAAGAAGCTGCTGCCAGTTATCCGCGGTGTCACTTTGATCAGCCTGAGCTCCTGGTTGGAAAGCATCAGGTTCTGGTGTCGTGCCACTGATGGGCGCCACTCCGCTATAATGATAACCCTAGCCTCTGCAACTACCCCAGCGACAACGTAAGCAATACTCCACTGCTCAGGGGACTGCAAAGACGAGAAAGGCATCAAGGGCTGAACTCTTCATCAACAAATACACCTCTCGGCTCCCCACATAATTAAGAGGTTCACCATCATCCTTGTTCTTCAGAACATAGTGGTTGAATCTTCCAATTGATAAAAGTGCATCTCCTTACTATTCATTTTTCATACTTCTACAATACCGATTTATCAATAGTTTGTATTTGTTTGATCGGGCGCGGCAACGCGCGCCTTTATGTTCTAGTTATATATACAAGGAAGCTATTTTAACCCCCTCGACGAGATGATCTGATACTGTGAGATTTATTATTTGTGATTCAACTTTTCTGTACAATTTGCATACATGTGTTCCTTCTCCAACTCTATGTATCGTGCATCGTTTGGGTTGCAAGGCAGTCGTACTCTTTTCTACACTGTTATTATTTATCAATCTATTGTCGGCTATATAGGAATGGATGCAACATCATGTGTTTTTTCTTGTATATAAGTAGGGTTTGAGGCAGTAAGCCTTTTGTTTTTTAACTACTCCCTCCATTAGCTCCTGAAATTGGGAGTTAAGCTCCTTAGTCGTGCTCTCGATCCTTTCAAGATAGTTGGACTAGAATGCAACTACAATGATGGTGATTTCATACTTCTCCGTGGTGTCCGTTTCGAAATATACTTCTCTATGATGCATATGTGCTTCTGGTTGTCTCACTAAACTTAGTTGATCCATCCTATTGGTTTTGACTATCTTACTTTATTTTTTTCTTCAATATTATTGTTTCTTAATGAGATTTCGAATAAGGCTCCAGATAATAAATCTGGGGAACTTGCCGTTGTTTTCTTAACTGACAAGGGTTTATATTAACGTTCAATTTGCCCCTTCTGAATTCTTGTTAGTGACGTCGTGGCATTGGCACATTGCGACGTCATTGGCCTATGGGTCTCAATGTTTGGGTGTAATTATGGTTGCCCTATTTAAGATGGTTTTTCGTGGTTTGAATTTTGACATGTTCTGTACTTTGTTGCACCATTTCTTGGTGGAGACAAAATTTTGTCTGGATTTTTGATTAAAAAGAAATACTTCCACATACTCCTGAGGTTTACATTCTCTCCTACCATTTTGTATAAAGGGAAGCTATTTTAACCCCCTCGACGAGATGATCCAATACAGTGAGATTTATTATGTGTGATTCAGTTTTTCTCTACAACATGCATACATGTGTTCCTTCTCCAACTCTGTGTACTGTGCATCATCTGGATTGCAAGGCAGTGGCACTCTTTTCTACACTGGTATTATTTGTCAATCTATTGTCGGCTATACAGGAACGGATGCAACAATGTGCGTTTTTTTTTCTTGTATAAGTAGGGTTTGAGGCAGTGAGCCTTTTGTTTTTGTAACTACTCCCTCCAGCTTGCAAAACGATCTTATATTATAGTAGATGTAAGGATAACTCACAAATGGGCATTCCTTAAAAAAACTCAAAAATGGGCCTGGATTTGACGAAGCATTTTGTAGTTCACAAATGGGCCTGGGTAGTTTTTTTTTTAGTAACGGGCCTGGGTAGTTTTTCATATCGAAAGAAAATGTTGGCTGGTCCTGTCCCCTGCATCAGACGGCCCACCAGCAGTCTGCCCACCCACCCAGTCGCCGCCGCCGCCGCCGCCGTTTCCAGCTAAAACTCCGGGACCCAGTCCGCGTCGCGCGGGCTGCTCAGATGGACGCTGCTGGCGGTGCCGGTGGAGCGGTCGTCGTCGACAAAGCGGGCGGGCGGGCGACGCCCAAGACGCTGGTTGACTGGGCGCTGAAGATCCTCGACACGGCCGACCCCGACGAGAAGGCCCGGCTGGGCGACCTCGCCGCCGCCCAGTGGCTCCGCGGCGCCATCCCGCTCGCCTACGACCCGGCGCAGCCCGCGCGCGCCCCGCCGGACCGCCCGGCGCGGAGCGACGCGGTGCGGCTGCTCCCGCCCTCCCAGGCGCCGAAGCTGGGGAAGGGCGGCAGCGCGCAGAGCCGGCTGGCGATGCTGCACTCGCTGGCGCACATCGAGAGCTGGGCCGTCGACCTCTCCTGGGACATCGTCGCCCGCTTCGGCGCGCAGCTCCGCATGCCCCGCGGCTTCTTCGACGACTTCGCCCGCGTCGCGCAGGACGAAGGGCGGCACTTCGCGGTGCTCTCCGCGCGGCTTCGAGCGCTGGGGTCGCACTACGGCGCGTTCCCCGCGCACGACGGCCTCTGGGACTCGGCCATGCGCACCTCGCACTGCCTCCTCGCCCGCCTGGCCGTCGAGCACTGCGTCCACGAGGTGAGCAGCGCTGCCCTGCCTCTTTATTTACCATTGGCATGAGGAATTGAGGGCAGTAATTCGCTTAGCGATGCCCAAATTGACTCGATGCATTGAGCTGGCTTTCTACACGACTTTGCTATTGTTGGCTTAAACAGACAAAGCCTTGAAAGCTGAAACATCATTCGTTTTGTGAAATTCGATGCTAGATCAATTATCATTTCACTTTCTTCATTTGTGGTTGGTTGCATAAAATTTATACTCAGATTGAAAACGTTCTACTTGAAACTTGGAAGCTTGCAGGAGAACTATAGTTTCTGGGTTGTGTTGTTTATTGCGAGGAACTGGTCCAGTGTAAGGATTATGAACCATCTGTATCTTCCTCTGTTCTCAATGCAAGAAAATGAGCTAACCCTGGTAACTCAAGGGACCAATTAATGGTTGGTAATGACTCTTCTTCTGATATAGTGGACCAATTAATGTTAGAATTACGACGGAACGAATTAACTGAACTAACTCACAGTCTTTGCTGGGGTAGTATGAGCAGAACCTTCAAATTTTATTTCTAAAAAACCTTCTAATTTTGTAGAGTATCCAGAGAGAATAAATTATAATAGCATTATTCTCATGTATCTAAATGAAGATCTAAGAAGCCACCTTGGGGAGTAACCATGAGGAATAGCCTGTAATGAAATCTGTCAACTGACTCTTCTAATTGATATCCTTTACATTTTTCCTTCCTTCTTTCTTATATTCACTTCTGAATTCTGATTGGTTCATAAAGTGCATACTGTGACATTTGCACTTTGACGTGGTATCTGAACTTAGGGCTATGGCCTCCTATGGTAGCTATCAGACCAACCTTATGTTCTTTGTTAATCAAGATTTTGGACTGTTTGGGCGTGCACAATTTACTAGCAATCCTTGCAAAGCAATTTCTTCAGTAAACTTAGGACCGAGCTGAAAAATGTGTCGCTATGTTGGACTTGAGTTGCTTTGTTAGTGAACTATCCACCAGATGTTCCTTTCTGTAATCGCGGTTAACTGTCTATCAATGCGTTCAGTTAAGCTGTCCTCGTCTTTACATGTCTGTAATTTTGTGGAGTGATGAGAACAATTAGGATGTATGTATCTATTATGCATAATAGTATTGCCAACATCATTTGTTTTCTGTATGTGATAAATTCTGATCAACCAATATGCACATATTTATTTCTGATAAATGCCCATTTGGAACACAGGCTAGGGGATTAGATGTCCTTCCAACCACCATATCAAGATTCCGCGCTGGTGGGGATGAAGAAACAGCCAAACTACTCGAAGATATTATTTATCCAGAAGAGATAACACACTGTGCAGCTGGCGTTAGATGGTTTAGATACCTGTGCCTCCGGTCCCTCGCCAGCAATCCAATTGCACCTCCAGTTCCGCAACCTAAACCCCAATGCTCTGCTGAGCTGCCAGAAGGTAGGACAGGTGATGACAATAAGACTTCTCAAGCGGTGCATGATGGATTGGCAGATAAGCTGACAGAAGATATTAATAGCCATGATGAGACGGTTCAACAAGTGGAGGACGGACTGGCAAGGTGCAGCCTAGGCGAAAATGGTGGCGCCGATGAAATGGCAATCATTGAGAGATTCCACAGCATCGTTAGAGAGCATTTCCGAGGACCCCTGAAGCCCCCCTTCAATGCGGAGGCTAGGAAGGCAGCTGGATTTGGGCCTGCCTGGTATGAACCCCTAGCGGTGAAGGAGGCAGAGACACAAGCAATCGAGCAAATTGAGTAAGTGTTTGTGCTGTTTTCCCTGTTACTGGTAGGGTAGAACTAGAAGACACACAACACAATGGGTGTTGCACCCTCAGTTCAATCTGGTTTTGGTTTACCTTTCTAGCAGAGAGTTGTGAACTGGTGGTCCTGTTCGTTTTGGCATCGGCAAAGCGAATGATACATGGACCAACCAAAATCAAACCAGGAAATGTACCTGAATTTTCACTGAATTTGTGATGTTTCAGTACTTGATTTAACGGCGATGCACTTTTTTAGATATTTGTAGTGTTTGGTTCTTTTCATTTTCGACAATATTGTTCAGTTGATTCTTCTAGTAGCCATTTTGCGCAACCACTTTGTTTTCTCCGTACGGCCAATCGGAGAGGGGATGTAACCACATTTTATTTTCTGCGAATTATCCCGCTTTCTTCAAAAATCAATGTTCATTCGGATACAATCATACAAGGGACGCCTATAGGAGGAATTGACAGTCGCACTCGGCGTCCAACATCATCGCTAATCGCACTCCGAGCTGAACCTCTCCTCTCATGCACAAAAGAGGTAGCTAGCTTCAAAATCTGCACTTGGAGATTCAGTGAATCAGTTTTTCTCTGGACAAATACAGTGAATCAGTTACTATATGGTACTCCTAGTGAGTTGCACGTGTTTTGCACGTAAGTTGTGATATACCGTTTACAACACAATGTCGACAGATGACTGACACTAACATATTACATGCATGAAGTTCAAGATACAAAATTGTTACTAATGATAGCTAGACCCATTGAAAAAAAGGAAAACCTTAGTTGCATAGTGCTCCAATATGTGTATATAACACATTATATGAATGGGCCTTAAGGGTTAAATTTCATGAATATGCAAAGATAGTGTTACGACATTTGGCTGAAATTCTCTGAAAAGATATATATAGACTGTAAGAAATGGTTCATAAGAAGTTTTTCATCTTGAGTAAACATTCATAAGTAATCTCATAAATGGATACACTTTTATTCAAACGGTAACTCTAATGGAGCAAGCGCATGCAGTGAAGATTCTAGACTAAATCATAAATAGATACACTTTTATTCAAGCGAGAAACTCCAATGGAGCAAGATCATGCATGGATGGTTCTAGTATAAATGAGAAGTGTGTAAACATAGTACTAGCAAAAAGGCCCGTGCGTTGCAACGGGAGAAAAAAAAAATCCTCTCATATCTCTAGCTGGTCAGTTGGACAAACTGTGCGTGGCCGGTTGGCACGTTATGAGATCGAACCCTTTCATCGACAATTTTATTTTTTGCCAGCCCTCTGAACCTGGGCCACGGTGCGCCGCCAGATGGGCTTTCTCCGTTGGGCCAAAACGGGTGACAAGTAACGAAACCAAATAGCGTATGTAAAATTAATTGAAGCGGGACCAAACAAAAAGGGACGAAACCAAGAATATCACCTCCCTTTAATAGTAGGTATAGTATATATAGATATAGATAGATATGTGACAAGTACAATGGTGTATTAAGTTTTTAATTATTGGAAACTTCTAGATAGTACACATGGCAGATTATGATGTAACTGATATGAAATCGAATGGCCAGCAACGCTTGGATTTGCCACCTCTTTTTTTTTTTTGAATAAAAGAGGTTTCCCTCCTATTTCATTAATGAAACCAAAAGCAGGTCTAGTCCAACAGTCTTAACACCTCTTACACAGGGCAAATCAAACAAGTTATTCAACTAGAGCTACCTACTACCCCCAGCATCCGATCAACACTGACAGCAGCACAGCAGTTGCTTACATCTACCACCAAACCAACTAGTTATTAAAGACAAGTTTAAGGTTACAAACCAACAAAAAGGAAGAAGAAGGCTCTCTTCACTGCTCAGGCCTCCAGACGTCGCACCCCTAGTCTCCATCTTTGCGTTGCCTTGTACACCTCACTTGTCACCTACTCTATT
>CM038681.1:582589849-582715337 GCA_021605205.1 Aegilops longissima | reverse complement strand
GCCAGCCAACATTTTGGAGCCGTCGAAGTGCATTATCCAGTTGGAATATGCGCCGTACTTTTAGGAAGTTCGCCGGTCCATTCGCGATGAAGTCGGCCAAAACATGCGACTTAATAGCTCTCCGTGGCTTATAGGTTATGTCGAACGGAGGAGCTCAATGGCCCATTTGGCAATCCGCCCGTCGCGTCGCGGTTGTTTATAATGTCGTTAAGGGGTACTTCGGAGGCTACTGTTATTGAACACTCTTGAAAGTAGTGTCGCAGCTTCCGGATGCTATAAACACCGCGACGCTATCTTTTGATAATGCGGTACCGTGACTTGCATGGAGTTAGGACAAGGGACACGTAGTAAACTGGTTTTGAAGGGGAACTTGTGTCCGCCCGCTTTCGCTCGACAACGAGCACCACGCTTACAACTTGATGAGTTGTCGTGATGTATAATAGCATTGGTTCACCCATGTTGGGCGCGCCGACCGGGTTTGTTGCCAATATGGCTTTTATTTCTTCGAGTCCGCCGTGGCGGCATCCGCCCACTCAAAGTGTTCAAGGTGCGAGGAGGCGATAAAGGGTAATGCCTTTTCTCCCAAACGGAGATAAAGCGGCTTAGAGCCGCCATGCATCCAGTCAATTTTTGTATTTGTTTGAGGTCTTTTGGGATATCCAATTGTGACGGAGCTCAGATCTTGGCTGGGTTTGCTTCAATTCCTCTACCGGATACAATGAAGCCCAAGAGCTTTCCGGCTGGTACGCCGAAAACGCATTTTTCCGGGTTGAGCTTGATGTCATATGTTTGGAGATTATCGAATGTGAGCCTCAAGTCGTCTACTAGAGTTTCGACATGCTTGCTTTTGACGACCACATCGACTACGTATGCCTTCACTGTTTTGCCGATCTGGTTTGCCAGACATGTCTGGATCATGCGCTGATATGTTGCGCCGGCGTTTTTGAGCCCGAAGGGCATTGTGTTGAAGCAGAATGGGCCGTATGAAGTGATGAATGTCGTTGCGGCTTGGTCAGGCTCTGCCATCTTAATTTGGTGGTAGCCGGAGTATGCGTCGAGGAAACACAATGAATAGTAAACCGCGGTAGCGCCGATGATTTGATCGAAGCGGGCAGGGGAAGGGATCCTTTGGGCAAGCCTTGTTTAGGTCCTTGAAATCGACGCATAGGCGCCTGTGATTTGTCCTTCTTGGTACCATCACCAGGTTTGCTAGCCATCCGGATGTTTTATATCTCTCGATGAATCCGGCCTCCAATAGTTTGGCTAGCTCCTCTCCCATGGCCTGTCTCTTGGTTTCGAGAAACGCCAAGAGCCTGTTTGACCGGCTTGAACCCTTTTAGGATGTTTAGGCTGTGCTCGGCTAGTGGCGTGGGATTCTGGCATGTCTGAGGGGTGCGGGCAAAATGTCCCAATTTTCAGTAGGAATTCTCTTAGTGCAGCGCCTACATCAGATTTAATTGTGCCCGATGGAGGCCGCTTTTGTATGGTCCGTTGGATGGACTTGGAATTTGACTATTTCGTCCGCTGGTTTGAAGGAGGTGGACTTGGATCTCTTATCGAGTATCACATCGTCCCTATTCACCGTGGGAGCTTGCGATGAGTTCCTCAGCCGCTAGGGCTTCGGATAGTGCCTCAAGGGCGGTCGGCTGTCTTATTTTCGGTAGGAGTGCTATGTCCGGTCACTAGCAAGAGTGATGATTCCGTTGGGCCCGGGCATTTTGAGCTTCATGTACCCATAATGGGGTATAGCTTGAAAAATTGTGAATGCCTCTCACCCTAATAGAGCGTGGTATCCGCTGTTGAACGGGGCCACTTGGAACGTGACCTCCTCGGACCTGTAATTATCCGGCGTGCGAACACCACATCCGTGTGATTTTTCCCAGACTGCGTGCTTCCCGACCGGGATTATCCTCTAAAGGTTGTGCTTATTCGCTCAATGCGGCTCGGTCTATTTCCATTTTTGGAGGGTTTCCTCGTAAATGAGGTTCAATCCACTGCCACCGTCCATGAGTACCTTGGTAAGGCGAAAGCCGCCCACTATCGGACTGAGGACCAATGCGGCCGGTGCTCGAGCTATTTGGAATTTAGGTTCGTCATTGGCATTAAAGGTAATAGTCGTGTCACTCCATGGGTTTATTGTTGCTACTTGGTAGACTTCGGCAAGTCTACGGAGTGTTCGTTTCCGCATATTATTTGATGTGAAAGTCTCGAAGACTGTTAATACCGTACTGGTATCCCTGGGCTAGTGCTCTAGAGCTAGAAGCTCTTCGCCACTTTTGGCCACCTGCCGTAGTATCCAACATGCTCTAAGGCTATGAGTTGGAGTGGCGCCCTCTGTACTATGAATTTTACAGGGTCCATTCAGCTATCCCTCCAGTACAGTTCCATGCCCTATAGAGGGTTTTTGCTTTTTGGTATTTAACCCAGGTGCCTGGCGATGATGCACCCCTTTATTTCGGACTGGGGTTGTATTCAAGGCCGGATTGTCCCAAAATCTTGCTTCGGTTTTCCAGGTGCTTTCCATCGCACAGTACTTTCGTACTATGGACGCCAAGTCGGCAAAGCATGTAATGTCACGGCGACTTATAGCGTCGAGGATCCCGTTGTCCGTGCAATTATTGCAGAAGAATGAGATTGCGTCCTCCTCGTGGCAGTCCTTTATCCTGTCCATAACCAGGAGGAATCTGGCCTAGTAATGGTGTACTGTTTCTACGGGCTCTTGCCGAATTTGAGATAGGTCGCTTATGTTTGGGTGGGCGGGTGGAATTAAATCCGGAACCGTGCCCAATCTGAGACTTAAGGGCCAAGGAGCTTCCTAACTTGGAAGCTTGGATTCTTGGATGTTGTCCAATGAATCTAGCCCGCTGCCTGACTTTAGGTTCAGGGCTTGAGTGACGTCCTCTCCTCCACGAGAATCCGGCATTGAGGGATTGGGAATCCGGACGTAGCTAGTCCTTAAGATAGAAGAAGGGTCACCGTATTGTTCCTCTACCACAGCAACGTGGTGGGTAACCTGGGGAGAATTAATCTCTCTCAGATCGGGTTTAGGCCCAATCTGATCATAGTCTGTAGAGACTCCCAAGGCGGCGTGCGATCCAAGAGCTCGTTTAAGGAAGAGAGCTCCATCGGATCTAACTGCTCGGCGAGCTCCGATTTAACGTGAAGATTGCTTTCGATGACCCGAGAAGTCATCATCGGTAGCGCGACGAACAGCGGTCATAAGAAAACCGCTTAGTCGGAGAGTTTGGCCGACAGCCAAATCTTCTTTAGCAACAGTGCCGTCTTTAAAGACGGGATGAGGCATCCTTCCCGACGGCAACGACACAGAGGAACTCTCAATGAAAGCACCAATGTCGGTGTCAAAACCGGCGGATCTCGGGTAGGGGGTCCCAAACTGTGCGTCTAGGTGGATGGTAACAGGAGACGAGGGACACGATGTTTTTACCCAGGTTCGGGCCCTCTCGATGGAGGTAAAACCCTACTCCTGCTTGATTAATATTGATGATATGGGTAGTACAAGAGTAGATCTACAACGAGATCGAGAGGCTAAACCCTAGAAGCTAGCCTATGGTATGATTGTTGTTAGTCCACGGACTAAAACCCTCCGGTTTATATAGGCACGAAGAGGTTAGGGTTACACATAGTCGGTTACAATGGTAGGAGATCTACATATCCAGACGCCAAGCTTGCCTTGCACGCCAAGAAAAGTCCCATACGGACACGGGACGAAGTCTTCAATCTTGTATCTTCATAGTCCAGAGTCCGCCAAAGGCTATAGTCCGCTATCCGGACACCCCTAATCCAGACTCCTCAAGAGTAGCCCTCGAACCAGGCTTCAATGACGGCGAGTCCGCGCGCGATATTGTCTTTGGCATTGCAAGGCGGGTTCCTCCTCGAATACTTCATAGAAGATTTTGAACACAAGGATAGTGTCCGGCTCTGCAAAATAAGTTCCACATACCACCGTAGAGAGAATAATATTTACACAAGTTCAATCTGCTGACGTATTCCGCAGCGTGACATCACACCACAACCAAGCCTTTATTCGAATCATTTTTACTGTCCCTCCTCAATGCGTTTAGCGAGGCGGTTTGTCACAGCCCCAGATCAGCCCTTGCTTGACTTTGCTTGCATCATGTCTAATTTATTTGGAAGTTGAAATGGGGATTGCTCAAACCATAGCACCAGATCAAATCAACTAGGTTCAAATAAAAATATTCTCAATAAACCCAAAATGCCTTCAGAAAAGTTCATCATTTTTGGATTGGTCTAGAACCTCACCCTAAAATGGTGCACATTTTTCTAGGCCATTCTGGATTTTTGAATTAAATCATAAGTATTTGAGTTTGGGCATTTAAATTATATAAAATATTTCAAATGCCCAAATAATCCCAAACTAAAATGTTCCATGCTGGAAATATTCCAACTAAGGTCCAGGTGCAGTTTGGTGATTTTTGTAGTTGTTTAAGTATTTTAGAAAGTCCACAAAGTTACAGAATAAATAGATAAGAGAAATAATAGAAAGAAGAAAGACTTACCAGGCCGCAGCCCACCAGCCGGCCCACCTAGGCGGCCCAGCCCAGCAGCCGCTCCAGCGAACTGCTTGCCTCGCCAGGCAGGCAGGCACGTGCTCGTCGGCGGCGCCAGCACGCGCCACGCAGCTGCCCGCCGCCCTGCTTCCTCCCCTCGCCTCTCTGCTGGCCTGGGTGAGCTCCACGTCGCGCCCCGAACCCCGTGGACACGTCCATTCTCCCCCTGACGCTCTCCCTCGCTCTCCCACGCCATGGCCGACGCCACCGCAGCCGCACCATCGCCGTAGTCGCGCTCTCCGTCGTCCTTGCGCCATTCCGTCGTGTCTAGGAGCTACGCCGCCCTCCTCTTCTTCGAGCTAGCCGAGCCCCAAGCGCTCGTGTGGCCCGAGGCCTCTGCACCGACCTCGCCCGACTCCGCCGTCGCCGAAGATCCCCTTCGACGTCACCGCCGCACCAGCTCGTCCCCGACCGCACCGTTTGCTTCCTCGAGATCGCTGTGAGCCCAGCTACCTCCCCTCCTTCCCTTTCTCGCTCCGAGCCTCAGAGCGACTGACAAGCTCACTCAGCGACGCGCTGTCTTGAGCTCGCCGCCGACGTGCTTCCGCCATCCACCGTCATGCCACGGTGTCTAACATGCTCACTGCGTCGCCAGAAGTCTAACCCACTACTTCACTCACCTCGTCAGTACCCGTAGCCACGAAGTTCGTCATCACCGAACTCCGGCGACCGCCAAGGTCGCCGCCGGGCGCCGCTTCCGCCACCCCGAGCCCATAACGCCACCAAGAGCTGCGGCTTGCTCCCACCACACGTAGACGCCCTCGCGGCTCATTTGGTTGCTGGAACGCTCAAAACCACTCTCGCCGCTGCCAAGGCTGGCTTGGCGGCTAAACGCCGCGTAGTTGACTCGACTTTGACCAGGCGAGCCCGGTTGACTCTCCCGAGTCTATGACGGGTGGGCCCCTCGCTAATTAACTTAGTTAGTTTAAACTAATTCTAATTAGTTAAATTAAGTCTTGACATGCGGGACCCACTGGTCAGTTTGACTGGACGTCCCGTTGACCTCTCGACGTCACCTCGACGCATCTCGACGTAGTTAACGCGTTTCTCGGATTAAAGATAATTCAGGAAATTCCAGAAAATGTTTAAAATTTGTAAAAATCATAGAAATTCAACCGTAACTCCAAATGAGATAATTTATATATGAAAAATTATCAGAAAAATCCAATCTATCCATCTGTACCATTTTCATGCATGTTTGATCAAGTTAACTTCACTGTTTAGGATGAAACATGAATAGGACAACTTTGATAATAGTTTTGGAGTTGGGATTTGATGTAGTTTTGAATTCCACTTCAATTAAAATGACTTGCTGTTGCATTACCCCAAATCACAGCATATCGCCATGTCATGATCATGCATCATATTGTGGCATTGCATTGATTGTGTTCTTTCTCAGTTGCCGGTGTTTGTCCCCTCTCGATAGACGTGGTTCCGACGATGAGTTCGATGACACCGATGAACAACTATAATATCTTCAGAAGTGCCAGGCAAGCAAAACCCCCTTGTTCATTCTGATACAATCCCTATCTCTCGCTCCTGCTCTCTTTTACTGCATTAGGACAACATCGATTCAACTGTTACATGCTGCGGTAGTTGAGCCCCTTATCCTCTGCATGACCTGTCATTGCCACAGTAAATAGATGAAACCCACTAGCATGAGTAGGAGTTGTTTGAGCCTTGATGTGCCTACTCATTCATGCTTGTTTGTCATGCCTGCTACTGCTTAGAGTTGAGTCGGGTCTGATTCATCGGGAATGAATTGGAATTGTTATGAACATGTCCTACTGTGTGTGAGCTAAGTGTGTGAACACGATTTGGTAAAGGTAGCGGTGAGAGGCCATGTAGGAGTACATGGTGGGTTGTCTCATTGCAGCCGCCCTCAGGAACTGAGTTCTGTGTTTGTGATCCATGAAACAGTTACTACCACGCATTGGGCCCGAAACCAATGGACCCTCTCGGCTTCTTAACCACCCTTGTTCTCTGTCCGGGAGTTGCAACTAGTTTACGGTGTTTGTAGGATATGTGTTGGAGGCCGTGCGTACTGACCCTAGGGGTGGGCTATGATGCGGTAGATACACGTGGTCTGCAAAACCGAATGCCCGCTTGGTATCTCGGGAACCCTGCACACATCGTTCGGGGCCGTATGTGGAAACCTCGGCCGGACTCCCTGCGGATGGAACCTGAATAGGCGATAAACCTGGACTAGAGACTTGAGTGTTTAGGTAGGCTGTGGCTGACACCCACGTTGGGCTTCCGCTTGAAGGTTGCCGAGTACATGTCGTGTAAACGGCGGTAAGTGGTGAGAGCGTGTGTGAAGAAGTACACCCCTACAGGGTTAATATGATCTATTGAATAGTCGTGTCATGGAGAAGGACTTCGGGTTGCCTATAACAGTTCATAGACAAGTGAAAGTGGATACTCTAAATGCGCAAGATAAGTGTGAGTGCTATGGATGGCGTTCTCGAGGGAGACGGAGCGGGTCCATAGTGGTGTATTGATATGGTGAATATGTGGACTCGCAGCGCCACCTCAAAAGAGTTACTTGCAAATCGTAGTTCGGGATAGCCACCGAGTCAAAGCTGGCTTGCTAGATCAAACTCCACCACCCCTTTGTTGATAATGATGCATATGTAGTTAGTTCTGATGTAAGTCTTGCTGAGTACGTTTGTACTCAGGTTTGCTTATTTTATGTTTTGCAGAGAGACGTCAGTCTCGCTAGTAGTTCCGCTTGGACTTCGACGTTTAGCTTGTTACCTCAGCTACGATCTTGTGCCCTCGGCAGGATGTGGTAGATAGTCAGGCTTCTTAGCCTTTTTCATTTGTAGATGTCTGTACTCAGACATGTTAAACTTCCGCTTGTGCTTTGACTTGTATGCTCTGAGTGTTGGGTCATGAGACCCATGTTTGTAATATCTCGCTCCTCAAAGCCTAATGAATAAATATTTGAGTCGTAGAGTTATGTTGTGATGCCATGTTGTATCTACACATATTGAGCATATTGTGTGTATGTTTGAAATGCTTGGTATGTGTGGGATCCGACAATCTAGTTGTTTATCCTTGGCAGCCTCTCATATGGGGAAATGTAGTCTAGTGCTTCTGAGCGATAGTAGTCCGCTTCTGCCCGGTTCACGAGTCCCGCTAGCCAAAGACTACCGCTTTGGACACTTGATCTGGCGGCATGTGTTTCACTTCGTTCCTATGTACATCTTCGGGAAATGTCACGCGATGATATTCGAGTCCTGCCTAGCCTGCTACAGCCCGGGATACCGGAGTCCTGTTAGCCAGTGCTACAGCCGAATTCATACGTTGATGACCGACATGCTCGATGTGATTCATGTATGCCTGTCCCCATGGGTTAGTGCCGCTTTGGGTTCACGACTAGCCATGTCGGCCCGGTTCTCTGTCATATGGATGCTAGCGACACTATCATATCGTGAGCCAAAAGGCATAAACGGTCCTGGGCCATGGTAAGGCGACACCTGTGGGAATACCGTGCGTGAGGCCGCAAAGTGATATGAGGTGTTACGGCTAGATCGATGTGACTTGGAATCGGGTCCCGACAGCGTTGGTATCGAGCCCGATGCTCAGAGGATTACCAAGCCAAACTGGTTGAAGTTGTGTCTAGAAATGCTTTAGTTATGTAAGGGAATTGATTACGGAAGGGAACGTAAGACTCTTTTTACTCCTTATACCTCATGGCCTTCTGATCTGAGTCATCCTCTTCTCTTCTACGGGGATTAAGAACTAGGCTTCTCATCTATCTATTAGGATGACGTGTTACTAATCCCTAGACCTTTAAGATTGTTGGTTTTAAGCCCTAGTTCAGTTTCTACTACTTCCGTACGTTAACTGTTGATTTCGGAACCTTGATTAGATGTTGTTGAGTGGCTATGCCACCATTTTGCATGATTTCTCGAATCTTTTTGAGCATTTACAGCCGTTATGCTGTCCGAGTCATCCCAGATTTCTAAAACAATATGAAGCATTTGCAAAATTCCTTCCTCTCATTTTGATGTTCCTTTGGTCAGAATAAGCACACTAACCGGTGCGTTGAGGTAATTTATTGCCTTGACATATATGTTGGAACTATTATTATGACCCTAGGTGTTTTAGGGAGTCACCTAGTAATCTAGCACCGTTTTGTGTTCACCGTGTGATGATTCTGGCCATCATTTTCGAAAGCATCCCGTTATGCCATTTAGTAGTAGGTATTCTATTCCTGGGTTCTTGAACCCGAGATTCACCCTACTGACTTCATGTTGATAGTAATTGCTAGCTCCCTTAGGTTATTAGTAACCTTTGCATTAGTCCTCGAGGTCCATGGTATTTCGAATACCATGAACCAATAAGGCAGAAGTCTTTGAGTTAAAAGATCACAACCAGGGTGCTCTTGAGGGGTACTCCATTCTATATTGTGACTCTGCCAGTTCTACCTTCTCTGCATGGATTATCCGGAAGAAATGTTGAGCTTTGCTCGACATACTAATCTGTGCATCCACAACTCAGAAAATTATATGTTCCTTTGGGTTGTTCTCTTTAGTTGTATTCCGACCCTCCTCTATCAGTTGATAACCAAGAGTATGTGTGCATTTGTGTTCATCGATGCCCTTTTACTCTTGTGGTCCGTCAAGCCATTCTATCCGGAATGACTAGGAGAAACAAACTCCAGTACCCCGTCCATATCTAGGATTGGGTCAAAGCAGTTGTATTCCGCAGATCTAAATGCAACCCAGCTTTCGATTCTGTTCCACCTGGAGTGTTACCATCTTTATGTCAAGAATGTCATGAGAATTGCACCTTCTCTTATGAATTCTTGATGTGGTGATACTCTCGCCATCATCCTTCATTTCTCGGTTCCGTGTTGTTGCAACCGGAATGCCGACCAGTGAACCATGATGCGTGAAATTTATACTCCTAGCAACCTCGTTGCTTGGTAGTTAATGGACCATAATCTCATTCTTAGCGTGTTGGTTATTAAATCATCATCCTAAGATTGATCGTGCTACCTAGTCCTTATTCTGGTGCACTTTTCGATCAATGAGTTAGGATTATATCAATCCCTTGCTCTTTGATCATATCGTCTTGCCCTGAAAAGCAAGATTGTTCTTGAGTTTAGTAATATATCGGTGGTTCGTGATATTCTGAATATCTTCTCGGAAGTATCACCAGGTTGTCACCTGACCGCTATGTTGAGTTCGTGATCATGTTGGTTTTCCTCCAAACCACCATTCTCCAAGAATCTGTGTTGGATACCCCTGAGCTAGTTGGTTGAGCTAAACAACAACTTGGAGAGTTGGAAGATAAAAGCTTGTCCGACTTAGTTCATCATTAAGGGATACCCTTGTGTGTGTGTGTGTGTGTGTGTGTGTGTTGAAGAAATATGATATCTCCATCGGTTGGTCCTTGTGATCAGTTGTTGGATCTATTGCCTTGTCAAAACTTTGACTTGAGTATGGGCCATCATCAAGTCAAATCAGAACCAACAATGTTCGTAATGTTGTCTTACTCGCGGTTATCCCCCGGGCATACACCATTATATCTTTTGGTCTGACCAATGCTATCACCGTGTTCACATGATGGTGGAAGTCCAGTGTTATGGAATTCCGATGAGTTGCTGTTGAGCCCATCAGCAACATCTTGTCTCCCCCATGATTCATGTTGAACATCAACCTAGTGTTGGAAACTTTATAAGCAATGTCTTCGTGTTCCGTTCATGAAGCTTATGCTTGGATGGAAAAAGTGACTTCCTCGAATTCATGTGCTTTAGGTGTAAGTTGCCGCCATGAATTTGAGAAAGGTTTGTTTTGTTTCCTTTGGAATCATCCCAAGTCAGCCATGCACGTGCGAAGTATTCTATGTTCTGATAGACTGATCATCTTCATTCCATATGAATTCCATAGCACACTAAGCCACTGATTGACTTGTTCTAGGAAAAGGAGTTAAGTGCTAATCCATGGTAATGCACAAGACTTCGTTATCCTCGATGATGGTTCCCAACCTGAACTCGGTAGTGTTTTATTATAAGACTACTAGGTGGTAATGCTTGTCTAGGACAGCATGTTCACATGTGTGTGGCAGAACCAGCTCATGTTTTGGAGCTTGCTATCGTAGTTCATATCCCGAGAATCTCGCAATGTCATCTCGTCGATTTGTGTTGCTACCCTTATTTTCGGACGTGCTGAGTACGAAGTATCCTATCACCAATCGGATCTGAATCTCAGGCAGATATGATGGTTGGAACATTCCAACAATTGCATTTCGTTCCCAGCTTGCGCCGTTCTTGTGCCATTTCACTATGGGCTGCCTTCTTAGTAATTCTTGTTCAGGATCATCCTCAAAAGTGGTCCTACCATGGGTCCCCTCCACCTCCGATGATAAGCAAAAATCATCCATTGCGTTGTCTTCAACAAGGTAGTCCACATCATCCATTCTAGTCCGGGTGTACCATTCCTTTGCACTCCGCCAAACGATCGTTGTGAATTGCCTTAGGCTGGTATGAAGAGTTTCATGATCTCTGAATCAAAAGTAATTCTTTTGCCACTTAAGGGAATAGTTCCTCGCGTCACCTCCCCTGAGGTGCCCCGTTATTGAATCATGGCAATTATTTCCTCGCCACCTTGACACCATCCACCATCTCTCTAAGCGTGGAATTGTTGCCCACTAATCAAACCTCGTTGTTTGTTCTTCCATCCCTCTCGATGTGTTTTGTGCCTCAACTCGAGATGTTTCAACATCTCATTCCACGAGTTGATCTTGAGTGCTCGATCTTCGAGGAGATCGTCTCCTATAGAGTCTCTTTCTGTCGCCATCATGTTGGATGAAGATCTCGAAAGCAAGGACGTCAAGATCAATTGGAACAATGAACCAACCTCTTCGGGAAAGGAAATTGGATCGACAAGATCGTGTTAGCTAGTGTCCCCTCTGCCTTCTTACCTCACGTCTTGAATCTCGGGACGAGATTCTTGTTTAGTGGGGTGAGCTGTCACAACCCCAGATCAGCCCTTGCTTGACTTTGCTTGCATCATGTCTAATTTATTTGAAAGTTGAAATGGGGATTGCTCAAACCCTAGCACCAGATCAAATCAACTAGGTTCAAATAAAAATATTCTCAATAAACCCAAAATGCCTTCAGAAAAGTTCATCATTTTGGATTGGTCTAGAACCTCACCCTAAAATGGTGCACATTTTCTAGGCCATTCTGGATTTTGAATTAAATCATAAGTATTTGAGTTTGGGCATTTAAATTATATAAAATATTTCAAATGCCCAAATAATCTAAACTAAAATGTTCCATCTGGAAATATTCCAACTAAGGTCCAGGTGCAGTTTGGTGATTTTTGTAGTTGTTTAAGTATTTTGAAAGTCCACAAAGTTACGAATAAATAGATAAGAGAAATAATAGAAAGAAGAAAGACTTACGGCGCAGCCCACCAGCCATCCCACCTAGGCGGCCCAGCCCAGCCAGCCGCTCAATGAGCTGCTTGCCTCGCCGAGCGAGGCGAGCATCGTGCTCGTCGGCGGCGCCAGCATGCGCCACGCAGCTGCCCGCCGCCCTGCTTCCTCCCCTCGCCTCTCTGCTGGCCTGGGTGAGCTCCACGTCGCGCCCCGAACCTCGTGGACACGTCCATTCTCCCCCTGACGCTCTCCCTCGCTCTCCCACGCCATGGCCGCCGCCACCAGCCACACCGTCGCCAGAGTCGCGCTCTCCGTCGTCCTTGCGCCATTCCTTCGTGTCTAGGAGCTCCGCCGCCCTCCTCTTCTTCGAGCTAGCCGAGCCCCGAGCGCTCGCGTGGCCCGAGGCCTCTGCACCGACCTCGCCCGACTCCGCCGTCACCGGAGATCCCCTTCGACGTCACCGCTGCACCAGGTCGTCCCCGACCGCACCGTTTGCTTCCTCGAGATCGCCGTGAGCCCAGCTACCTCCCCCTCCTTCCCTTTCTCGCTCCCGAGCCTCGTAGCGACTGCACGAAGCTCACCCGCACGCGCCGCCGCGGAGCTCGTCGCCGACGTGCTTCCGGCCATCCACCGGTCACCCCTCGGTGTCTAACATGCTCACCGCGTTGCGTAGAGTCTAACCCACTACTTCACGCACCTCGACGTACCCCGTAGCCACGAGTTCGTCATCACCCGAACTCCGGCGACCGCCAAGGTCGTCGCCGGCGCCGTTTCCGGCCACCCCGAGCCCAGCCAACGCCACCAAGAGCTGTGGCTTGCTCCCGACCCACGTAGGCGCCCGCGGCTCATTTGGTTGCCGGAACGCTCAAAACCACTCTCGCCGCCGCGTCTCGGCTCGGCGGCTAAACGCGGCGTGGTTGACCTCGACTTTGACGAGGCGAGCCACAGTTGACTCTCCGAGTCTATGACGGTGGGCCCCCGCTAATTAACTTAGTTAGTTTAAACTAATTCTAATTAGTTAAATTAAGTGCTGACATGCGGGACCCACTCGTCAGTTTGACCTGGACATCCCCGTTGACCTCTGACGTCACCCTGATGCATGCTGACGTAGTTAACCGTTTTCTGGATTAAAGATAATTCAGGAAATTCCAGAAAATGTTTAAAATTTGTAAAAATCATAGAAATTCAACCGTAACTCCAAATGAGATAATTTATATATGAAAAATTATCAGAAAAATCCAATCTATCCATCTGTACCATTTTCATGCATGTTTTATCAAGTTAACTTCACTGTTTAGGATGAAACATGAATAGGACAACTTTGATAATAGTTTTGGAGTTGGGATTTGATGCAGTTTTGAATTCCACTTCAATCAAAATGACTTGCTGTTGCATTAGCCCAAATCACAGCATATCGCCATGTCATGATCATGCATCATATTGTGGCATTGCATTAATTGTGTTCTTTCTCAGTTACCAGTGTTCGTCCCCTCTCGATAGACGTGGTTCCGACGATGAGTTCGATGACACCGATGAACAACTATAATATCTTCAGAAGTGCCAGGCAAGCAAAACCCCCTTGTTCATTCCGATACAATCCCAATCTCTCGCTCCTGCTCTCTTTTACTGCATTAGGACAACATCGATTCAACTGTTACATGCCGCGGTAGTTGAACCCCTTATCCTCTGCATGACCTGTCATTGCCACAGTAAATAGATGAAACCCACTAGCATGAGTAGGAGTTGTTTGAGCCTTGATGTGTTGGAGATATGCCCTAGAGGCAATCATGTATGATGATATTTCCTATGTGTTTATGAATAAAGATAGTCCTTGGACATTATCAATGATGTGTATCAGCAAGTACGTGACTTGTTTGTGGGACTATGCATTGTATGATGACTGTCCTAAAAGGTCCCTAGTCGAAAGGGCTGTGTGGACGCGTAGCCGACTAGACTAGCATATGACACGGTCGATGGCTCGGTCTCACTAGCCATGGAGCATTGGATGCTACCCGGATAATATGGACTTGGAAAGGTCTGGTCGGATTCGACATAGTCGGATCCGAAGTCGAGATAAGGTCGAGTCGGACAGACCCAACTATGAGACGCAGTGATATGTCATCTATGAGTCTCTAGTACAACATACGTTCTATGTCCTAAGACCTGGTGGCGCATGTACTCGAGATGGTGATAGACTTGCTTTGGGCCGACCAAACGCTACTCCGTGGTGGGTAGTTACAAAGGTAGGTTTCGGTTTGTCCAGGTCCATGCTGCGAGACATGGTCGAGCAAGATGGGATTGCCCCTCCGATCGGGAGAGATATACTCTGGGCCCCTCGTGTGATCGACCAGAACAGCATGGCCATGCGACAAGGATTATGAGATAATCCGGACGTTGGTCGGTATCACCGAGCGAGAAAGAGGTCGGGTTAGCACAAGGATGACAGTCTACGCCTTGAGCCCGACAACATATATCGGCGGCAAAGGGAGCGAAGTGTGACACGTTATGCTGAGTTCGCTTAACCAGCTTCATAGTTCGCTTGGTGGTCGGCACGCCTTGCTAGAGGCCGCTACCAACCGTCAGGTCGGAGGTGATCGAACTGTGACCAAGCTGACTTGAACCTAAGGGGTCGCGCGCTTAAGGAAGGAACCTATGAGGTCAGTTCATAGGACACTGGTCGGATGTGATCCGGCTGGACTAGGAACGTGACCGAGTAGACTTTTGCTTTAGGGTCCGTGGCGAGGCCCAAGTGTTGAGCTTCATGACGGACGCCTATATAAAGTGGAGGTGCGGCACACTCAGGCAGATGATCGCTCAAGGCTGCGACTAGGGTTTGCATGTGTTGCTAATAGCCACCTCCACTCGCCGACTATGTGATCGGACCTAGCAGTCCGCCGACGACGCGTTCCTCCCGCACGCGCGGATACCGTTAGAGGCGGTGCACTTGCGCCGCCCGGCGTACTCGTCGTGGGACGGACGACCCGCCGCTCGAGGGAGATCGAGCGAGGAGGAGGCGATCCACGCAGACGCCGCTGCCCCAACTCTTCTTCCGCTGCACGACGCTGCTGGCGTCTAGTGGTAACGAACTATGATCCATCTCCGTAGCATGTTCTGGATGTTCTGGCGTAGGAATTTTTAATTTGCGGTCGGCGCACCCTACCGTAGAACCCAACATGATGTGCCTACTCATTCATGCTTGTTTGTCATGCCTGCTACTGCTTAGAGTTGAGTCGGGTCTGATTCATCGGGAATGAATTGGAATTGTTATGAACATGTCCTACTTTGTGTGAGCTAAGTGTGTGAACACGATTTGGTAAAGGTAGTGGTGAGAGGCCATGTAGGAGTACATGGTGGGTTGTCTCATTGCAGCCGTCCTCAGGAACTGAGTTCTGTGTTTGTGATCCATGAAACAGTTACTACCACGCATTGGGCCGAAACCAATGGACCCTCTCGCTTCTTAACCACCCTTGTTCTCTGTCCGGGAGTTGCAACTAGTTTCGGTGTTTGTAGGATATGTGTTGGAGGCCGTATGTGGCGCTGACCCTAGGGTGGGCTATGTTGCGGTAGATACACCGTGGCCCGCAAAACGAATGCCCGTTTGGTATCTCGGGAACCCTGCACACATCGTTCGGGGCCGTATGTGGAAACCTCGGCCGGACTCCCTGCGGATGGAACCTGAATAGGCGATAAACCTGGACTAGAGACTTGAGTGTTTAGGTAGGCTGTGGCCGACACCCATGTTGGGCTTCCGCTTGAAGGTTGCCGAGTACATGTCGTGTAAACGGCGGTAAGTGGTGAGAGCGTGTGTGAAGAAGTACACCCCTGCAGGGTTAATATGATCTATTCGAATAGTCGTGTCCGCGGAGAAGGACTTCTGGGTTGCCTATAACAGTTCATAGACAAGTGAAAGTGGATAGTCTAAAATGCGCAAGATAAGCGTGAGTGCTATGGATGGCGTTCTTGTAGGGAGACGGGAGCGGGTCCATAGTGGTGTATTGATATGGTGAATATGTGGACTCGTGTGCGCCACCTCAAAAGAGTTACTTGCAGTCGTAGTTCAGGATAGCCACCGAGTCAAAGCTGGCTTGCTGCAGTCAAACTCCACCACCCCTTTGTTGATAATGATCCATATGTAGTTAGTTCGATGTAAGTCTTGCTGAGTACGTTTGTACTCACGCTTGCTTATTTTATGTTTTGCGAGAGACGTCGGCCTCGCTAGTAGTTCCGCTTGGACTTGACGCTTAGCTTGTTACCTCAGCTACGATCTTGTGCCCTCGGCAGATGTGGTAGATAGTCGGGCTTCTCAGCCTTTTTCATTTGTAGATGTACGTACTCGGACATGTTAAACTTCCGCTTGTGCTTTGACTTGTATGCTTTCGAGTGTTGGGTCATGAGACCCATGTTTGTAATATCTCGCTCCTCGGAGCCTAATGAATAAATATTTGAGTCGAGAGTTATGTTGTGATGCCATGTTGTATCTACACATATTGAGCATATTGTGTGTATGTTTGAAATGCTTGGTATGTGTGGGATCCGACAATCTAGTTGTTTATCCTTGGCAGCCTCTCATATGGGGAAATGTAGTCTAGTGCTTCTGAGCGATAGTAGTCCGCTACAGCCCGGTTCACCGAGTCCGCTAGCCCAAAGACTCTGCTTTGGACACTTGACTGGCGGCATGTGTTTCACTTCGTTCCTATGTCTGTCCCTTCGGGAAATGTCACGCGATGATATTCGAGTCCTGCCTAGCCTGCTACAGCCGGGATACCGGAGTCCTGTTAGCCAGTGCTACAGCACTGAATTCATACGTTGATGACCGACATGCTCGATGTGATTCATGTATGCCTGTCCCCATGGGTTAGTGCCGCTTATGCGTTCACGACTAGCCATGTCGGCCGGGTTCTCTGTCATATGGATGCTAGCGACACTATCATATCGTGAGCCAAAAGGCTTAAGCGGTCCCGGCCATGGTAAGGCGACACCGTGGGAATACCGTGCGTGAGGCCGCAAAGTGATATGAGGTGTTACCGGCTAGATCGATGTGACTTGGAATCGGGTCCCGACACGGTTTCTTCGCACGTCTTGTCAAAGCAGAGATCGTGTCCCTTATTCCGGATTCTCATTAATACGGGCGTGGGTAACCCGATCGTGCCGTTAGCACGCTCCTCTATCGGCGAGTCCCGAACAGTCACTGAGGAGGGCTCTCGGTATTCAACCTCTTTATAAAGAGACCAATGCCCGCTCTTTTTCTCAATCTCAATCGAATCCGCCCCTCGCTTCGAGTCCCAACACCCAAAGCTACAGATTCAGGCGATTCGGACCTTCGATGATGTCCGGCTCCGACCTTCAAGGCTGGTGGATGCCTTCCTCCGTCACGGAAGAAGACGTCCTAAAGCTAAGAGATGCCAGGTATCTAACCGGCGAAATCTCACATAGGCTGCCTGCCCAAGGGCAGGTTATTCCCTCTCCCAAGCCCGGTGAAAGCGTGGTGTTCGCGTCTCACTTCCTTCGGGGGCTAGGTTTCCCGATGGACCCCTTCGTGAGGGGCTCATGTTTTATTACGGGCTGGAATTTCACGACTTGGATCCGGAGTCCATCCTCCACATCTCATCGTTCATCGTCGTATGCGAATCATTCCTCCGCATTACCCCTCACTTCGGATTGTGGCTCAAGACCTTCAAGGTGGAGCTGAAGATGATCAAGGGGCAACAGGCAGAGTGCGGAGGGGTTGTTATAAGCAAGAATGCTGACGCTCCATGGCCCGAGGGCTCTTTTCAAGAGGAGCTCAGTCTATGGCAACAAGAGTGGTTTTATATCACAGCTCCCAGGGACACCAAATGGGTGGCGCCACCTGCCTTTCGCTCGGGTCCTCCACCGCGGCTGGCATCATGGGTCAATAAAGGGCTTGACTGGGGGCCGTCCAAGGACGTGCCCTTGTTGCAGGGTCGTATTCGAGACCTCCTAGAGAGAGAGAGGGAGAGATCAATCTGGTCGTAGTAGCACAGGTCATGCTGATTCGTCGCATCCTGCCCTGCAAACGTCGCCCCCTCCGCCTGTTGGAGTTCATTCCGGAGGGACCACGAGCTCTCCAACATTTTATGGGCTCAACGCCTGTGGAGATGTACAAACTGTTCTTCGGATCACAAGCAATGTGTCCGGACTCAACCGAGGACGTAGGTCTGAGCTATCGCCCGGATGCTCAAGTAAGTAGTCCCGTACCCGGACACGCTATCCGTATATTTATCATAAATTTCCCCTTAAAAGAGTTGTCCCTTAAACAGGAGTGGATAGCGAAAGCAAAACTGATCAGGTGTCCGGCCCCCCTCCCTGAGACCACGCCGGATCCCGTGTTAACCAAGATGCTGGAGGTTGCACCTTTAGAAGAAGGCGAAGGGGGGAACAAGGAAGCTACTGCCTCCGCGAAGGAGGTTATCAAGAAAGGAGGGATCGAGAATCCCTCCATCCAAGGGGAGAAGAGGACCGCCTCTGAAGATCCGGAGACCAAGGCCTCAAAGCGCGGGAAAAAATCTTCGCCCGAGGGTCATGCGTCGGAAGATGCCCCGGCCGCATTATTTCCACAAGGAGATCAGCCCTCCAGCGAGCCGTAAGTAGAGAGGGGAGTTTTTTTAAAAAAATAAGAGACATCCCTGTTTTGTTTCTAAAGATGACCAAAATTTTACCTTGTAGTTCGGATCTCAGCCCTTCTCAGCAGAGCTCGTCTTCAGGGGATCTTTGTCCGGAGATGATGGAGAGCGGAACACCTCCCCCTGCCGTACCGCCTAGTGAGGCGGACGATCCTGAGGTGTCGTCGCGGAGGGTTTTCCGAATCCGGTAGGGGTGGAGGGCGGTCGTAGGGCCCCCTAGAGCCCTCCGTGTCCGTCCTTCGAAAAAGGCCATCAGATGAGTCCGGCACCTCCTGGTGCACGGTCGGAGGAGTTGAAGGGTCTGCTCGGGCGAGCGTTTATCTCAGAGGATCACCGTGCATTGATGGGTACGGTGATTGAAAAAATTTCGTCCGCGGAAAGCGGGTTGTACGAGGCCGCTAGAATTTTACTGACAGGTTTTGAGGTACGTGCATGAATGTACCTTTTGACAGTTCCGCATATATAAGATGCGCCCTGTGTAGATAGTAGCCCCTGAGACTCGGTGTGTTTGTCAAGAATGACAGCGTGCCGAGGATCATAATCCCAGGTTATAATATGTCTCCCTTCCTATGTAGGTGGCGGAGCGTCCGGTGGCTAGCTAGACTGATGAATTTGCTGAACTAAAGCGGCAACTTGACGTGGAGGATGCCGACATCGCGCTTGTCAATAAGCGGCTTGACGAGTAACAAGGTATGCGGTTTCTCTGCGGACACCTGGTAAGGGAGCTTGATGCCCGTGCCTTACAACATGTATGCTTGATGCAGATGGTGCCGCTGCCATGGAGAACCTTCGGGCGGAGCTTGCCCGAGCCAAGGAGCAGGCCAGAAAAAGTGATGTTGCTGCCTTGAAGGCGGCCGAAGAGCTAAAAGCCGAACAGGCTGCTCACTGCCGAAGCAAGAAGGAAATGGCCGAGATGGCCGTGAAGTTGAAGAATGCTCTTGACCGCTGCGAGCTTCTTGAAAAGAAGGTCGAGCGAGCAAGAGGACTGAAGAAGGCCACCACCGAGGCCAAGGATGCTCGCTCTGCGATGAGAGCCATGAAGGAGGAGCTACGTCAGGCCGGAGATATCGCGGCTGGAAAGCCCTTTCTGCTGCGGAGGAAGTTCACGGATCCTAAATATGCTTAGTTGGACCGGCTGTGGAGTAGTGACGATGCTTATCTGGACTTGGCGGTGAGTGCGCGGAGGCGGCCGAACACTTCGGAGATCAAAAGGATCACGACATGGAAGAGCTTTTTTGGTCACAGTTCCGTAATCCAGAGCGTCCCCTTCCATTAACCGATCGTTTGGCCGAATGGGCGGAGCTGAATAGGTTGTCCGGACTTTTCATAAAGAATGTCATGACTCATTTGTGGCCGAAAAGGCCCGAGCCGAAGAGTTATTTTGGCTTGGTGCAGCAGTTCCATGGTGCGGTGCCGCATATCAAAGCAATGAGGCGGTCAGCATGCATAGAGGGTGCGCGGATGGCTCTTGCCCGTGTCAAGACATCTTTGGGCGGAGATGAAGGCCCGCGATGTTGCATCCCAAGATTCGGACGGAAGCCAGTACTGTCGAGCACTATTTTCAGGAAGTTCTGCAGGGCGCTCGTTTAATAGAGATGCAGTGCTCGAAGGATATTATGTTCGAATAACATGTATTATTGTGAAACAATGTTTCAATGGAATATAAAAGCTTTTTATACTTGTGCCTTCAAGAATTAAAATACCTCCTGTGCGGCCGTTAATGTATATGTGTATATAACCTGAAAGATGGCAGTCTTTGGCTTCAGCCCCCACGCATATAATGCGGGGGTGTTTGCAGAAAACGCCTTTTCACACTTGATCCAACGTCTTGATCCTACAAAGGAGGTGATAGCGCAGCAAACTAGGCAACCGGACTATAGTGCTTTATCACTTTCACTTAGCCATAGGAGTTCGACAGTGGGGCTACTATATAGCCCCTAGGGGCACCACGCTCACCCGAATTGGGCGCGTATGTGCTGGCGAAAGCGACCCTTCGTCAATGCGGAGAATTCTAAAGATTCCAGCGGGTCATCGAGTGGTTGACCAGTCTCACGCTATATCATGACAGATCAGTTTTCGGCTTTCTCTCGAGGTGCTCGCTTTGGCGAACCGGGCACAATCGCATAGTTCTCCGGTGCCGCATTAGCGATAGAGCGAAACGTAAGGCAGCAAAACACAGGAGCGGGGCAAACCCAACATTTCACCAAAGACATGATTCGGAGCTGATGCATATAAGGCCTAACTCGAGACGCCGAACACTCCCTAAGGTATTCGGTCTTTATGAAAACGGGTCGAACAATCGCCCTTGGTAATAAGCCCCTGGTGTCCAGGTACGCGCGAAATTCTGACGTGGCCTATGCCAAAACGCCAGCCTCTTCCTTGGTTATAGCAAGAAACCGAGGGATGTTTATCAACAAGAGACAGTGAAAAAGGTTTACGCAGGGTCTTAATCTGAAAAGAATCCTTGCGACGGGTCCCTACTGCACGTCTGCTAGGGCTGGAAAAAAAGCTCGAAGCTCGCAAGCTAAACAAGTAGCTCGTGACTCGGCTCGAATCGACTCGAACTCGAAGAATAACGAGTCGAGCCGAGCTTTTGTTTAAGATCGTTTATAGACCAAGTTAAACGAGCCAATCTCACGCGTACTCGTGTAACTCGTTAGGCTCGATACAATTGATAAGCCACTCCCAATACAAAGAAAGATCAACCACTAAACAGCCTGCGTCCCAGGCGCACAACTCAAGGCCGAGCAGTTGAAGGCCTAGCCTCCTAGGAGACTCACGCGTTACAAGAAAATTACAATTGTATAGTGATATATATGTTTAATATATACATATCATTTTTATCATATTTGAGGGCTTTATGTTTATATCTTAAACAAGCTTAACAAGCTAAACGAGCCAGCTCGCGAGTTATACGAGTCGAGCCAATCTTGGGTTTGAGCTCGTTATAGTAACGAGTCGAGTCGAGCTAGCTTGTTAACGAAACGAGCTCTAGCGAGTCGAGCCGAGCTGGCTCGACTCGGCTCGAATTCCAGCCCTAACGTATGCGCCTGTGTCTCCGTTGTGCCGTATCCTGGACGGGTGTAGCACGATGTTCATCTGTAAAAGAGAGGAACTTAGTTGAAAAAGGTCGTGCGAAAATGTACGTTATATTAAATAAATGGAGTACAATTCAAAAAGTGAATAGAAATGAGCTTTATGGTCTCTTGTTGTGGAGCCCCTTGTACGGGGGCATGTGTCTAGTAATCCCTTGTATGTTTACGCCAGACTCGTCCAGCCGTGTCCGGGGTCTGGACGACCTGTCTAAGTGCTTTTATTGGTGAAGCCGGTTTATTGTGTGGCTGTCAAGGCAGCCGCACAATTTTCCAGACTCGAGGAACCCTTGATGTTTCCTATTAATGAGATGATGCCGCGTGGACCGGGAATTTTAAGTGTAAGAGATGCATAATGCAGTATTGCGTTAAAGCGGGTGAAAGCTTCGCGTCCCAATAGTGCTTGATAGCTACTTGTAAATGGGGCAAGGTGGAAGGTTAACTTTTCGCGGCGGAAGTTGTCGGGTGAGCCGAACACAACTTCTAGCAGTAGAGAGCCCGTACAATGGGCATATGTGCCTGGCATTACCCCTTGAAAGGAAGTGTTGCTATGGCGAAATTTGGTTGGGTCTATCCCCATTTTGCGGATTGTGTCATGATATAGCAGGTTTAGATCACTGCCGCCGTCCATTAGGACTTGTGAAAATTGGAGTCCGCCAATTATCGGATCTAATATCAAGGCAGTCCAACCTGCATTCCGTATACTTCTAGAGTAATCCAGATGGTCGAAGGTGATTGGTTTTAACAACCAGTGGCGGGACTCCTCCGGGATAGGCCGTATGGCGCGCACCTCTATGGGCGCCGCTCTATTTTTCCCTTTTGTCACGCGAAGTGAGTTCACTATTTTGATTTCTTGTGGGAAATTCTTTTGTTTTCCGGTGCTCTGCTTTTGGGATTCGTCTTCGTCCTCGCTTGGTGTGTCGAGCCCCTTGTGTTCGGCGTTGAGTTTGCCGGACTGCTTGAAGACCCAACAATCTCTGTGGGTATGGTTTGCAGGCTTCTCGGGAGTACTGTGGATTTGGCATATCTTGTCCAAGATTTTGCTTAAGTTAGATAGCTCGTCCTGTTATCCTTAAGGGCAGCTTTTATGATTCTGCCGAGAGCTTTTGAATCCGGCGTTGATTGCCGTGCTCTTGGGCTGTTTCCCTTGGTCCGACGCTGGTCCTTGCTGCGTCGTGGTTTCCGCTTCCATACCGACTTGGATGTACTTGGGTCGCTGGTGCTGCATCTTGCCAGCCAGCTATCCTCTCCAGCAAAAGCGGGTCATGAGGCTTGTTAATGCGGCCATTATTCTTGGCTTTTCTTGACCGAGGTGTCTGGCGAGCCATTCGTCGCGGATGTTGTGTTTGAAATCTGCTAAGGCTTCGGCGTCCGGACAGCCGACTATTTGGTTCTTTTTAGTAAGGAATCTGTTCCAAAATTTCTGGGCTGACTCTCCGGGTTGTTGAGTTATGTGACTTAAATCATCGGAATCCGGAGGTCGGACATAGGTCCCTTGAAAATTTGCCCGAAAAGCATCCTCGAGCTCCTCCCAACTTCCAATGGTGTTTTCGGGAAGGCTTTTAAGCCAATGCCGGGCTGGCCCTTTGAACTTGAGGGGTAAGTACTTTATGGCGTGGAGATCATCTCCTCTAGCCAAGTGTATGTGGAGGATATAATCCTCAATCCAGACTCTAGGGTCTGTTGTTCCGTCGTATGCCTCTATGTTTACGGGCTTGAATCCCGCTGGAAATTCATAATCCAGCACCTCATCGGTCAAACATAGGGGGTGTGCGGCACCCCTATATCTAGGTGTACCGTAATGTTCGGATACTTGATGTGTTGCATTGCTTACTAGAGCTTGCTTTCTTGGCCCGTAGATAGATCTAACTGGGCCATCTTTTTGATGCGAATCCCTGTGCGGATCGCGTGCCGGCTTGTGTGCGGCGCCGTTTGCCGCTCTCTGTTTGCCATGGGGTCGTCCATCCGACCGGGTGGCCTCATTGTTTTTTGATTGCGGGGGCTCTACGGCCTCCTCATCAAATTCAGGCAGTAGTTTTTGCTTTGGGTAGCTCTTCGTTCGGCGATCGTCGCCGTATTTGTCTCACGGTGTTGAGTACTTTGCTCCATCTGATTCGAGTGCATCTTCGCTGTTTTGAGCTTCCGCTTCTGCTTTTTCAGGCTACGTGCAGTGGCGACGAGCCTTTTGTGGAGGTTCTTCTGCTCCAGCAACTTGTCCGGCGTGAGATCGTCCGGACTGTTATCTTCGCCGGGGACGGGTTGTTTATCCAGATTGTCCTGTTCGGACGGTTGCTCGATAGCATGTTAAATGCGTCCACCGGTTCGCCTGCTCTATGGCTGGGTATGTATGGTTGTTGTCTTTGTCGGCGGGACTTCGAGCGGCGCTTACGTCACCGTTTGGCTGCCGAGGAATGATCGCCGTGGCGTCCGTTGTTCCTCATCGCCGCTTCCTTTAGGTGTGTCCACCATGTATACATCGTGAGATGAGGTGGTTCTCTAGTGCCCTATAGGCGCTGGTTCATGTTCCTCCCCTACATCGTCGTCCATACCGTCGATGTCTTCGGAGTCGAAGTCGAGCATGTCGGTTAAATCATCGACAGTGGCTACGAAGTGGGTGGTGGGTGGGCTTTGAATTTCTTCGTCGTCCGCATCCCAACCTTCCTGACCATAATTTGGCAAGGGCTCTCCTCATAAAGAGAGAGACTTTAGTGAATTCAGGATGTCGCCAAAGGGCGAGTGCTGAAAGATGTCTGCGGCAGTGAATTACATGATCGGCGCCCAATCGGATTCGATTGGCGAGGGCGCGGAAGGCACGGAGTCCGGAGAGGAGTCCGGCACCTTGGAGTTACGAGCTTCGCGAAGGCCGGGGTAGGTGTACGGCTCAATCGCCGTAGAGATCGCAGCCCCCGAGGCGGTGTCCAGCCACCCGTCCTCGATCGGCGCAGTCGGCTCCGAGCTGAAGGTCGGAGCGGACACTGGTGCGGCCTCCAGGACACCGTTCGGCGGCAGAGCTAGATCATGCCCCTCGTGACAGTGCGGCGCGCTTGGCTGTTGTAATGCCCCGGATTCGATGCGCCAGGTGTCCTTCAGTTATTCGTCGGTGTTGCCATGTCATTTTCTTGCGTGTTGCACTTTGCCATGTCATCATATGCATTTCATATCATGTCGTCATGTGCATCGCATTTGCATACGTGTTCGTTTCATGCATCCGAGCATTTTCCCCGTTGTCCCTTTTGCAATCCGGCACTCCTATGTCTCCCGACGCCCCCTTTTACCTCTTTTCGTGTGCGGGTGTTAAACGGTCTCGGAATGGACCGAGGTTTGTCAAGCGGCCTTGGTATAGCACCGGTAGACCGCCTGTCAAGTTTCGGATCATTTGGAGGTCATTTGATACTCCAACGGTTAACCGGGTAACCGCAAAAGCCTCTTTTGTATTGCAGCCCAACACCCCTTTCAAAGTGGCCCAAAACCCAGCTAACTCCCCTCCATGCTCTCGGTCGTTCGATCACGATCGCGTGGCCGAAAACCGCACCTCATTTGGACTCTCCTAGCCCCCTCTACCTATAAATATGTCTTCCTCCCGAATTCCGCTTGGTCAAACCCTAAAATCATCCCGTCGCCCGCGGACATGTCGCGACCGCGCCGGACACATCCGCGCCCGCCGCCGCAGCCACTCCTCGCGCTATGTGTGCTCCTCCATTGCCGTCCCGCGCGCCCGCCCATGGAGCCATCACAGAGCCCAGCGGCCAGATCCGCCGCCCGCAGCGCCGCGCCTGCGACCGGCGGCGCTTCGCCCACCGCCGCCGCCGTCGGCCGGCGGCGCCGCCTCCGCCTCCGCCCGGTCGGCGCTTCGCTGCGCTCGCGCTCCAGCGCCTCGCCCGCGCCTCCCGCTCCGTCCGCGCTTTGCCGGGCAGCGCGCCTCCGCCGCCGCCGACCGCTCCCCTTGCGCCGCCCGCCGCCCGCCGACCAGCGGTGCTCCTCCGCCCGCACCCGGCCGGCCCTTCGCCGTCCCCGCCGTCTCCGGCCTCCGCGCTGCTCGCCGGAGCCGCCCCGCCCCTCGCCGGAGTCTACTCCGGCCGGATCCGCCGCGGGTGGATGAGATCCACCCGCTCGTCGAACCAAACGGCCGCGCCTCCGTCCCGGAACCCCTCCGTCCCGCTCATCCTCGTCCCGTTGACTTTTCGGAGTGGTATAAAACTGCTAAGTCCCAGATTTCTGACATTTTCATGCCATATTCATCGCATCATAACTCTCTACATACTGCTTCGTTTCGTGCGTGTAATATGTCAAATTGTTCGTCTCGAAGAGTCGATCATTTCATCTCATTGCATCATTTTCATTTGAGCTCATCTTGGTGGCCGAAATGCTGTTATAAGAGGGCTATGTGATGTTAGTTTCAGATTCTTATCAGAACATGCACTTTTGTCATTTTTCCCATGATTGATGTGTGCACCCTATGAACTTGAGTCCTACATGTGTTTTGTAATATGCCATGCCATATTTACAGGGGTGTATGCCATGTATTTTTGTGATCTCTGTGGTGACTAGCACAAGCATGCAAACTAGGCTTCATGATGTTGCTGATTTCAGCCCTGCTTTTCTTGATATTTTATGCCATGTTAACTTGCTGCTACCGAGAGATCCATGCTTATTTTGAGATACTTCAGTAAGGATGTTTTGTAAATATGGTTATTGTATATCCATCCATGCCCTTGTTTGAAATTATGGAGTGCCATAGCTTGAGTCAATCGAGCTCTACTTTTGCTATAAAATGTTTCCTGGCAGATTGTTTACATGTTATTCAATTTTTCCAAGGCTGTTGTAGTTGATCCGTGTATGCTATGATGTTTTTCTTGCCATGTATAGCTTCTATGCCATGTCTAGTTGCTGTGTGTTTGCTTAGTTTGTCATTCAATGCCTCATAGTGAGTGCATCGAGCTCGTAAACATGCCTACTTGTTATCTGTTTATGCCATGCTCCAGTTTTGCACTAAGTCTGAATCTGTTTATGTTTTTGCTATATTCACATGCTTGCAACTGTATTTTCTGATCCTTTTTTGCTCATGGCCAGCAAAGGACTTTTGTTCTATGCATTTATTAGTATCATTCCATGCCTTTGTTTGCCATGATAATTTCCTGTAACATGTTGTTTGATAGCTCTAAACATTGCAACCTGGTGTTATTTCCTGATAAGTCTGAAACTGTTATTATTTGCAATCTTGCCATGTGTGTTTGAGCATGTTCTAGTGATTTCTGGAGATAGCTCAGTGTTCATCTTTTGTCATGCTTTACCTGTACATCATGCCCATGCCTTTTGTTATTACGTTGGGATGCTGTAGCTTGTTGTTTTGGTGCTTGCAATATGCCTAGTTGCTGTTTTGGACAGATTGTTGTCATGACTTGTATAGGGTGTATGTGTTGAACCGTTGCTCCGTTTTGAGTGTGCTCTATATGAAACTTGCGTGTTTTTGCATGTAGTTTCATATTATCATGTTGCATCCTTGTTTTGAGGTGTTTGCTTGATGTTTGTATGCATTTTGCATCAATGCCATGCTTATCTTGTTTTGCTCATATCTTCTAGACCGTAGCTCCGAATCTAATGAACTTTATATGTAACTTGACTAGAATTTCGTGTAGATCATCGTGGTGCATCTTAACTTGCTGTGTAACAACTTGAACATAAGGTTTATTCAGATCTGGACCAATTTCAAAATTTGCATATGAGGACTTACCGGAATTGTTATATGTTGTTTCCGGCCTCATTTAAACTTGCCTTGATGTGTTGCTCTTGTTTGCATCATCTCTTGCCATGAGTAGCTTCATGTAGTTTTTTCATGCATCATGCTTGTTGTGCATTATGTCTTGTCTATGTGTGGTGTGTTTACTATGTTGTGTGCCTCTTCTTGTTAGTTCATGTTTCGTTGCGATCGTGAGGATTCGTTCGTCTACGCTTGGTTCGGCTTCATCCGTTCGTCTTCTTCATGGACTCGTTCTTCTTCCTTGCAGGATTTCAGGCAAGATGACCGCTACCCTGGATCTCACTACTATCTTTGCTATGCTAGTTGCTTCGTTCTATCACTATGTTGCGCTACCTATTACCTGTTCCTCAAGCCTCCCAAATTGTCATGTCAGCCTCTAACCTTTTGCACCCTTCCTAGCAAACTGTTGTTTGGCTATGTTACCGCTTTGCTCAGCCCCTCTTATAGTGTTGTTAGTTGCAGGTGAAGATGAAGTTTGTTCCTTGTCGGAACATGGAGATGTTGTTCCTTGTTGGAACATGTTTACTTGTTGGGATATCACAATATATCTTATTTAATTAATGCATCTATATACTTTGTAAAGGGTGGAAGGCTCGGCCTTATGCCTGGTGTTTTGTTCCACTCTTGCCGCCCTAGTTTCCGTCATATCGGTATTATGTTCCCGGATTTTTGCGTCCCTAACGCGGTCGGGTGATTTATGGGACCCCCTTGACAGTTCTCTTTGAATAAGACTCCTCCAGCAAGGCCCAACCTTGGTTTTACCATTTGCCTCACCACCACCTACTTTTCCCTTGGGAGTCGCTCTCTCGAGGGTCATCTTTATTTAGCCCCCGGCAAAGTGCTGGTTCAAAGCAAGCGGATCAGGGGCCACCTTGGGGAAACTTGAGGGTTGGTTTTACTCGTAGGATGTCTCATCTGGTGTTGCCCTGAGAACAAGATATGTGCAGCTCCTATCGGGATTGTCGGCGCATCGGGCGGCTTTGCTGGTCTTGTTTTATTGTTGTCGAAATGTCTTGTAGCCGGGATTCCGAGACTGATCGGGTCTTCCCGGGGAGAAGGAATATCCTTCGTTGATCGCGAGAGCTTATCATGGGCTAAGTTGGGACACCCCTGTAGGGTATAAACTTTCGAGAGCCGTGCTGCGGTTATGTGGCAGATGGGAATTTTTAATATCCGTTGTAGTAAACTTGAAGTAAACTCTTCTAAAATACACCAACCGTAAAGCGTAACCGTGAGTGTCTCTTTTCGGGGTTGATCGAGAGGAGAACACTTTTCGGGTTATGTCGGCGTAAGTAGGAGTTCAGGATCACTTCTTGATCATTACTAGTTGATGACCGTTCCTTTGTTTCTCTTCTCGCTCTCATTTGCGTATGTTAGCCACCATATATGCTTAGCCGCTGCTGCAACCTCACCACTTTACCCCTTCCTTTCCCATTAAGCTTTGCTAGTCTTGATACCCATGGTAATGGGATTGCTTTGAGTCCTCGTGGCTCACAGATTACTACACCACCAGTTGCGAGTACAGGTTCATGTGATGATCTTGACGCGAGAGCGATGTTTACTTGTGTTGGAGTTCTTCTTCCGCTTCTTCTTGATCGGGGATAGGTTCCGGTCGGCAGCACTGGGCTAGCGTGGTGGATATTGTTTGAGTTTTGTTTATGTTCCATCCGTAGTCGGATGTTGATCTTACATATGATGTTGATGTATTCTTGTGGCATTCGTGCCTTATGTATGTATCCCCATCTATTATGTAATGTTGATGTAATGATATCCACCTTGCAAAAGCGTTTCAATATGCGGGTCTATCCTTGGTGGGACCTTCGAGTTCCTTTTGGATAGGGTCGCATATTGGGCGTGTTCAAGTTGGTATCGAGCCTCGACCGACCCTAGGCCCCCTTGATTGATCGTGTAGTTTGGCCATTGTTGAGTCTAGAAGAAAACTGTTTTCTGAGTCTAGTTATATTGGAGAGTAGGAATTCTTTTTACTCCTCAGCCCCTTCGTCGCTCTGGTGAGGAATCTTGATGTAGGTGTTTTGAATTACTCCTCTTCCCCTTCAAATTTTTCTTTAGGTTCACGCACTTGGTTTCCGGTAGTTGTTCCTCAGCTCTTTTTATCCGGTGCATTTCTCGTCAAGTCGACTCGAACCCCTTCATCTTTGCAAATTCAATCCTCAGTTGTCTTATTTTCCCACCCGCCCTCCCTTCTTCCTCTCAGAACCGGAGTCCATAATTGAGTATCCATCCTACTCATGCGAAGTCTTTGCTTTCTTTCCTCAATGATTTCAACTGGTGTTTTCTCTTCAAGATATTCGTCGATTTCCCCTTCCAAGTTGCCTTTGTTTTCCCGCCCTCCCACCCTTTTTCTTCCCGGAGTTTGAGTCTGTTTCGACCATCAATTTCATTCGTATGGAGCCTCTTCAGTCTTCCCTCAATTATTTCAACCGGTGAATTCTCGTCTTGTTCGTCATTCTTCATCCCTTTCTTTTTCCGGTGCACTCAATTCAAGTTTTTCGGGTTAATCATATTCTTTTCCTTCGAAGTGTTCTCTTTGCTCGTTCGCCTCTCGCCAGTTTATCCTTCCGGAGTGCTGAAGACATCTCAGGAGATTCGTCTGTGTTTGAATTAATCCGAGGTTGTCACTTCATTCAAATATTCAATTGTTCTGGTGCATCATCTATCTGGTTATCAATCCTTTCCAACGGTGTTTTCTTTTCAGTAGGCCCTAACCCACAGGTTTTTTCCCAGGATCTTACCTGACTCTTCTAATTTCCCCGGAGCTATTCCCAATTCTTTTCAAGTGTGACGTAAGAATGAATTTCATCAGTCACATGCCTTTTCCAAGATCGATTTCAAATCATTTCATTGTTGACTCAACCTCTTCGCTTTTCATTCTCCCGGAGATTCATGGTGATAGCTTGATGTTATCATATCTAATTGTTTCCAGTCGTGCAATTCTTTTCATCCATCCGGAGTATTTCAGAAGTTGATTTCTATTTCGTTTCACCGGAGGCCATCGTTCCAGAAGAATTCTTTGTCCTCACATTTCAGCTACCGTTATCCAATTATTCCGGTGCCTCGTTCAAGCGTTCTTTATTCAGCTCATGATCTCTTTGTTCTTTTGCATCTAATTCCCCTCTAGCATTTGGTTCTTCTAATTCTTCCCGGTGATTATTTCTTTTTCATCAGTCATTTCGAATTCTTACGGTGGTTCGTTCAAGATTCTTTTTCCTTGATTATCATTTCAATCCATTCGTTCTTTCCAATCCTACCAGTGGTTCATGAAGACCTTCTCAAGTTTGCGACATGTCACTTCTCAATCCTTTTCAAGAAGAATAAGTAATATGCAAAATCCATTGCTTGTCATCAATTTAATTTGATGAAGGATAAGCATACAATAAATCTTATTCTTATTTCCTCCTAGTGAGTAATCCCTTCCTTTGGAGTTTGTTCTTGAGGAATAAATTCTAGTTCCAAGTGTTTTCATCTTTTCTTTTCCGGAGTTCAAATTTCCTCGGCCATTTCGTCGGAACATCCATCTAAATCATCGCAAAGCTCATCTTTTTCTCTCATCCTCCATCATATCTCATCATCTTTTGTTACCGGAGTTCTTCATGGTGGTTCTTCATGATTTATTTCTTTCTTCACGAGTTCATCAAGATTTTGTTGGAGGAGTTCAAGTATCTTTTCTTCTCGCGTCTCGAAGCGCAAGTAATTCTTCATTTTCTTTTGAAGTGGAGTTTTGCATTTCTTTGTTCTTCTCAGCTATCCAATCATTTCCGTTTGTGGCCGTTATCACCTCATAATTTCTGAGATGTTATCTATAAGTCCACGACAAGCATATTCTTTTCGTTGTTGATTGTCTCAACAACTCCGTTTAAACCTTCCTTCTAAAGATTCTTTCAATTTCATTCGTGACACAAGTTGTCATATTCTTATCCGTTCTTTTCATTCAACTTTTTCAATTCTTTCGGAGGTTTTGTGTCATGTCTTCATCAAGTATCATTCCATCCTCTCAAGTTCAAGTTCTATTCCTCCATGTTTTAGCCGGAGTGCTGCCTAAATCCTTTCAGTCTTATCCGTTTCTTTTCTCATTCTAACCACTCCGGTTAGAACGAGTGGTTTCTTAGTCTATCTGATTCCGTGAGTTTTCGATTCTTGTCATTCTCGTCGCTTCTCTCTTCTTTTCGTGTGCTCTCGATTCTTTGCCTCTTCTCTCTTGCGTTTCTTGTTTCACCTCATCCCTTTTCCCTTCCGTCTCGGTCCTAAGATCTCGGGGCGAGATCTGTTGTTAGTGGAGGAGTGTTGTAACGCCCCGGATTCGATGCGCCAGGTGTCCTTCAGTTATTCGTCGGTGTTGCCATGTCATTTGCTTGCGTGTTGCACTTTTCCATGTCATCATATGCATTTCATATCATGTCGTCATGTGCATCGCATTTGCATACGTGTTCGTTTCATGCATCCGAGCATTTTCCCCGTTGTCCGTTTTGCAATCTGGCACTCCTATGTCTCCCAGCGCCCCCTTTTACCTCTTTTCGTGTGCGGGTGTTAAACGGTCTCGGAATGGACCGAGGTTTGTCAAGCGGCCTTGGTATAGCACCGTAGACCGCTGTTGTCAAGTTTCGGATCATTTGGAGGTCGTTTGATACTCCAACAGTTAACGGTAACCGCAAAAGCCTCTTTGTATTGCAGCCCAACACCCTTTCAAAGTGGCCCAAAACCCAGCTAACTCTCCTCCATGCTCTCGGTCGTTCGATCACGATCGCGTGGCCGAAAACCGCACCTCATTTGGACTCTCCTAGCCCCCTCTACCTATAAATATGTCTTCCTCCCGAATTCCGCGGTCAAACCCTAAAATCATCCCGTCGCCCACGGACATGTCCGACCAGCGCCGGACACATCCGCGCCCGCCGCGCAGCCACTCCCCTCGCGCCACGTGTGCTCCTCCGCCGCCGTCCCGCGCCCGGCCAGATCCGCCGCCCGCCGCCGTCGGCCGGCGGCCACCTCCGCCTCCGCCCGGCGGCGCTTCGCCGCTCCGCGCCTCGCCCGCGCCTCCCGCTCCGTCGCGCCTGCCGGGCGGCGCCTCCGCCGCCGCCGGCGCTCCCCTGCGTCGCCGCCGCCCGCCGACCAGCGGTGCTCCTCCGCCCGCACCGGCCAGCCCTTCGCCGTCCCGCCGTCTCCGGCCTCCGGCTGCTTTCGCCGAGCCGCCCGCCCTCGCCGAGTCTACTCGGCGGATCCCCATGGTGGATGAGATCCACCCGCTCGTCGAACCAAACGGCCGTGCCTCCGTCCCGGAACCCCTCCGTCCCGCTCATCCTCGTCCCGTTGACTTTTCGGAGTGGTATAAAACTGCTAAGTCCCAGATTTCTGACATTTTCATGCCATATTCATCGCATCATAACTCTCTACATACTGCACCGTTTCATGCGTGTAATATGTCAAATTGTTCGTCTCGAAGAGTCGATCATTTCATCTCATTGCATCATTTTCATTTGAGCTCATCTTGGTGGCGAAATGCTGTTATAAGAGGGCTATGTGATGTTAGTTTTGATTCTTATCGAACATGCACTTTTGTCATTTTCCCATGATTGATGTGTGCACCCTATGAACTTGAGTCCTACATGTGTTTTGTAATATGCCATGCCATCTTTACAGGGGTGTATGCCATGTATTTTGTGATCTCTGTGGTGACTAGCACAAGCATGCAAACTAGACTTCATGATGTTGCTGATTTCATTCTGCTTTCTTGATATTTTTATGCCATGTTAACTTGTTGCTACCGAGAGATCCATGCTTATTTTGAGATACTTCAGTAAGGATGTTTTGTAAATATGGTTATTTTCTATCCATCCATGCCCTTGTTTGAAATTATGGAGTGCCATAGCTTGAGTCAATCGAGCTCTACTTTTGCTATAAAATGTTTCCTGGCAGATTGTTTACATGTTATTCAATTTTTCCAAGGCTGTTGTTGTTGATCCGTGTATGCTATGATGTTTTCCTTGCCATGTATAGCTTCTATGCCATGTCTAGTTGCTGTGTGTTTGCTTAGTTTGTCATTCAATGCCTCATAGTGAGTGCATCGAGCTCGTAAACATGCCTACTTGTTATCTGTTTATGCCATGCTCCAGTTTTGCACTAAGTCTGAATCTGTTTATGTTTTTGCTATATTCACATGCTTGCAACTGTATTTTCTGATCCTTTTTTGCTCATGGTCAGTAAAGGACTTTTGTTCTATGTATTTAGTAGTATCATGCCATGCCTTTGTTTGCCATGATAATTTCCTATAACATGTTGTTTGATAGCTCTAAACATTGCAACCTGATGTTATTTCCTGATAAGTCTAAAACTGTTATTATTTGCAATCTTGCCATGTGTGTTTGAGCATGTTCTAGTGATTTCTGGAGATAGCTCAGTGTTCATCTTTTGTCATGCTTTACCTGTACATCATGCCCATGCCTTCTGTTATTACGTTGGGATGCTGTAGCTTGTTGTTTTGGTGCTTGCAATATGCCTAGTTGCTGTTTTGGACAGATTGTTGTCATGACTTGTATAGGGTGTATGTGTTGAACCGTTGCTCCGTTTTGAGTGTGCTCTATATGAAACTTGCATGTTTTTGCATGTAGTTTCATATTATCATGTTGCATCCTTGTTTTGAGGTGTCTAAGTGCTGGTTCTCTAAGTGCTGGTTCGAAACGAGCAGACTGCGGGGCCACCTTGGGGAAACTTGAGGGTTGGTTTTACTCGTAGGATGTCTCATCCGGTGTTGCCACGAGAACGAGATATGTGCAGCTCCTATCGGGATTGTCGATTGCATCGGGCGGCTTTGCTGGTCTTGTTTTATTGCTGTCGAAATGTCTTGTAGCCGGGATTCCAAGACTGATCGGGTCTTCCCGGGGAGAAGGAATATCCTTCGTTGATCGCGAGAGCTTATCATGGGCTAAGTTGGGACACCCCTGCAGGGTATAAACTTTCGAGAGTCGTGCCTGCGGTTATGTGGCAGATGGGAATTTGTTAATATCCGGTGTAGTAAACTTGAAGCAAACTCTTCTAAAATACACCAACCATGTGTGTAACCGTGAGTGTCTCTTTTCGGGGTTGATCGAGAGGAGAACACTGTTTCTGGGTTATGTCTGACGTAAGTAGGAGTTCAGGATCACTTCTTGATCATTACTAGTTGATGACCGTTCCTTTGTTTCTCTTCTCGCTCTCATTTGCGTATGTTAGCCACCATATATGCTTAGCCGCTGCTGCAACCTCACCACTTTACCCCTTCCTTTCCCATTAAGCTTTGCTAGTCTTGATACCCATGGTAATGGGATTCTGAGTCCTCGTGGCTCCTGATTACTACACCACCGATTGCAGTGTACAGGTTCATGTGATGATCTTGACGCGAGAGCGATGTTTACTTGTGTTGGAGTTCTTCTTCCGCTTCTTCTTGATCGGGGATAGGTTCGGTCGGCACTGGGCTAGCGAGGTGGATATTGTTTGAGTTTACATTTATGTTCCATCCGTAGTCGGATGTTGATCTTGTATATGATGTTGATGTATTATTGTGGCATTCGTGCCTTATGTATGTATCCCCATCTATTATGTAATGTTGATGTAATGATATCCACCTTGCAAAAGCGTTTCAATATCGGGTCTATCCTTGGTGGGACCTTGAGTTCCTTTTGGATAGGGTCGCATATTGGGCGTGACAGCTGTGGCTCGAACCCGTCGAAGATCAAGTCTCCGCGGACGTCAGTCGTGTAGTTCAAACTTCCAAATCTGAGCTGGTGGCTAGGGCGTAGCTTTCAATCTGCTCCAGATGGCCAGCGAATTGGCCCTTGATTACAAAACCGCCGAATCTGAAGATCTGTCCGGGAGAAAAGTCTCACCCTGGAGCGCATCGTCGTTGATGATCGGAGGAGCCATCGGGCCTAAAGATGGCGACACAGAGGAACTCTCAATGAAAGCACCAATGTCGGTGTCAAAACTGGCGGATCTCGGGTAGGGGGTCCCGAACTGTGCGTCTAGGCGGATGGTAACACGAGACAAGGGACATGATGTTTTTACCCAGGTTCGGGCCCTCTCGATGGAGGTAAAACCCTACTCCTTCTTGATTAATATTGATGATATGGGTAGTACAAGAGTAGATCTACCATGAGATCAGAGAGGCTAAACCCTAGAAGCTAGCCTATGGTATGATTGTTGTTCGTCCTACGGACTAAAACCCTCCGGTTTATATAGGCAGCGAAGAGGGTTAGGGTTACACAGAGTCGGTTACAATGGTAGGAGATCTACATATCCGTATCACCAAGCTTGCCTTCCACGCCAAGGAAAGTCCCATCCGGACACGGGACTAAGTCTTCAATCTTGTATCTTCATAGTCCAGGAGTCCGGCCAAAGGCCATAGTCCGGCTATCCGGACACCCCCTACCAAGTACCCCACAACATGGTGTTATAAGTCCGAACACTTTCACAAGTGCGGCACCCCGAACTTATAGCATTATATGCATCGGCTCCGAATCATGTCTTGGGTCAATAGTTGGGTTTGCCCGGCTCCCATGTTTTGGTACCTTACGTTCCGTTATATCGGCTAAGGTAGCGCTGGGAGAACCACTGCGATTGTGCCCCGGTTGAGCTGGGTTAAGCACCTCAGTGGAGAAAGCTAAAACTGACCGTCATGATAGGGCGAGAGCTGGTCGCTGTTCGAGAGGTTTTCGAGTCCCTAAAGACTTATGCCGCTTAGAGCGAGGAGTCGGCATTGTCCAGCCTAGGCGTGGATAGCGCCCCAAACTCGGTCTTCTGAATACTAGGGGCTTCGCCGAAATTTAAAATTATAGAATTCTATGGCTAAGTGAGAGTGTTCAAGCATTATAGTCCGGTTGCCTTGTTCGTTGCGTTGAGCGCCTCCCTCGAAGGACCCAAGAATGGGAACAAGAGCGCTCAAGTTTATCCCGAACACCCGAGCACTCATGGCATGGGGGCTAAAGCCGACGACTCGCCATCTCTCAAATTTAATACACGGCCACACAGAAGGTCATATTTTAAATTCAAAAGTGTTGCTTAGCGCATATGAACAAGTTTTCAGCGTACAGGATAACAAATGCGAGTCTACTCAAATATTACATCTTTGGAACATTCATCCGCTATAAGGCGGGCACCCTTCAGGACGCCCTCGTAATACATTTCAGGCTTGCGATGCTCCTTGCGTGGTGGTGGTCCATCCGTCACAAGTTTCTCAGCGTCCATCTTGCCCCAGTGCACCTTAGCAAGGGCAAGGGCCCTACGGGCACCTTCGATGCTGTGACGCCCTCGATTCAATCGTACACTAATCATGCACGCAAATGTGTACGATCAAGATCAAGGACTCACGGGAAGATATCACAACACAACTCTAAAACATAAATAAGTCATACAAGCATCATAATACAAGCCGGGGGCCTCGAGGGCTCGAATACAAGTGCTCGATCATAGGCGAGTCAGTGAGCGACAATATCTGAGTACTGGACATAAGTTAAACAAGTTTGCCTTAAGAAGGCTAGCACAAAGCGGGATACAATCAAAGAGGCGCAGGCCTCCCGCAGGATCCTCCTAACTACTCCCGGTGGTCGTCAGCGGGCTGCGTAGTAGTAGGCACCTCCGGTGTAGTAGTCGTCATCGACAGTGGCGTCGCTCCTGGGCTCCATCGTCAGTCGCAGCAACCGGGTATAGAAAAGGGAAAAGGGGAACAAGGCAACCGTGAGTACTCATCCAAAGTACTGCAAGCAAGGAGCTACACTACATATGCATGGATATATGTGTAAAGGGCCATATCGATGGGTGAAGCTGCAGAATGCCGAATAAGAGGGGATAGCTAGTCTTATCAAGACTACGCTTCGGTCACCTTCGTCTTGCAACAGGTAGAAGAGGGTAGGTTGAAGTCCTCCAAGTAACATCACATAGCAATAATCCTACCGGCGATCCCTCCTCGTATCCACGAGAGAGAGCGACCACCGGTTGTATCCGCACTTGGAAGGTGTGTGTTATTAAGTATCCGGTTCTAGTTGTCATAAGGTCAAGGTACAACTCCAAGTCGTCCTGTTACCGAAGATCACGGCTATTCGAATAGATTAACTTCCCTGCAGGGGTGAACCACATAACCCAACACGCTTGATCCCATTTGGCTGGACACACTTTCCTGGGTCATGCCCGGCGCGGGAGATCAACACGTCGCAGCCCCACCTAGGCTCAACAGAGAGGTCAAGACGCCGGTCTAAACCTAGGCGCCAGGGTCTGGGCCCATCACCTGAACACACACTTGACGTTGCGAGGGCGGCCGAAAGCAGACCTAGCCTAGTGGCGTTCGATCCAATTCGTGGCGCGCGCTTTCGGCCGACGTCACGAAGTGCCGGTGATACCACGACGCCCGAGTGCCCATATCTTTCCCACGTGAGTTGGTTAGTGCGTATAGGCCCGTAGCCAACTCAGATCAAATACCAAGATCTCGTTAAGCGTGTTAAGTATCCATGAACGCTGAACAGGGCCAGCCCACCTCTCTCCTAGGCGGTCTCAACCTGCCTGCCGCTCGCCACAAAGATCCATCAAAGGGCCGTCGGGACACAGTCCTTTCAGCCCTAATCCGTGAATCACTCATGGGTGCTCCACAAGCCGACCGACTTTAGTCACCACATGTATCATGTATAAGTATAAGTATATACCGTGATCACCTCCCGAGTGATCACGGCCCGATAATATAGCATGCAGACGGACAAAATGTAGGGCCACAGATGGAATACTAGCATCCTATACTAAGCATATAGGATTGCAGGTAAAGGTAACAACAGTAGTAACAAGGACAGGCTATGCATCAGGATAGGTATAACGGAAAGCAGTAACATGCTACACTACTCTAATGCAAGCAGTATAGAGTAGAATAGGCGATATCTGGTGATCAAGGGGGGGGGCTTGCCTGGTTGCTCAGACAAGAAGGAGGGGTCATCGGTGACGTAGTCGACCACGTGGGCATCAAAGATAAATCACGGGGCCTACCGGAAAGAAGTAACGGAGGGGGAACACAATAAATAACAGAGCAATCAAAGTATAACATGGCAATGCGCGGTGCTAGAGGTGACCTAACGCAGTAGGAGGTGATACCGGCGAAGGGGGGAAACATCCGGGAAAGTATCCCCGGTGTTTCGCGTTTTCGGACAGATGGACCGGACGGGGAAAGTTCCATGTTCGATATGCTAGGGATGTGTGGCGGACGAATGGGCTACGTATCCGGATTCGTCTCGTCGTTCTGAGCAACTTTCATGTACAAAGTTTTTTCATCCAAGCTACGGTTTATTTTATATTAATTTTTAAAGATTTAATTCATTTTTAGGAATTATTTTAATTCGATTTAAATAGTAAAATGCTATGCGTTCATAGCAGAGGCAGCCACAGCCTATGACCTGTGGGGCCAGGGGACCTAGTTGACCCAGTCAACTATTGACTAGTCAACGGTGTGAACAGTCCAAGCGGGACCCCCATGTCATTCTCTAGTAATTTCAACACTGATTTAACATTTATACTTAGTAGTGGACCCCATCTGTCATTGTCTAATTGATTTTAGTTATTTAGTTCATTTAGTCCCTAATAGTCAGGGACGCGACAACCGGCCGGGGTTAACCGCCGGCAACCTTCTGAGCGGCGGAGACACGTCAAAGGCCCACGGAGTGGCGGACGAGGGCAACGAAGACACCCCACAATCGCGCGCACCTAGGGGCTTCGCGCGAAGCGTTGAATTGCGGAATCGTCGGGAACGCAGCGAGTCCCGGCGATGGTGGAGCCACGGCTCGCCTGAGGTGGTGCAGGTGCGGCGCGGGCATGTGTGTCTTTGGCGGTGGTGGTGAGCACGAAGCGCTCAACGAGCTCTCGACGCAGATGGTGTGGCGAACTCGCGACGGAAAAGCGGAAAGGAGGAACAAGGGATCGGCGGGAGCCTCACATCGAGCGGCAGGGAGGTCCGTGAGCTCGGGAGGCCGTGGCGGGTCGGAGAGATGGCTAACGAGGCGCGGGCCGCCGTGACGCGGCGGTCGGGCAGGGCGACGACGGGAAGTAGAGGCGGCGCGAACACGAGAGGAAGGAGGAGGCTGTCCGTGGGAAGCTTCGGCGACGAGGTGGCATGGCGACGGCCGTATGGTTCGTCGAGGGTCGGGCGACGTGGGTTCGTTCCCCGATCCCGATCTGGATCGGGATGGGGAGAGAGCGAGAGAGTGGGGTGGGGATCGTGCGAGGGTGTGGGTGCGCTAAGAGTTAGGGTTTGGGAGTGGGGGTAAATTTGGGCGCTGCTTGGTGGGTCGGGTGGGCGGCCCGTTCAGGTGGTTGAGGCCGGTGGGCCACTTGGCCCAATGAGGAGGGGGTCCTGTTTTCTTTTCCTTTTTTGTTTTCTGTTTGTTCTTTTCTTTTATTTATTCTCTTTTCTCTTATTCTATTTTATTTTACTTTTAGTTTCTTTAGTTTTATAAATATGATAATAGCTCCTAAATAAATGTCTCTGAATAATCCTTTGCCTTAAAAGTTTGGTGACTAATAAACTAGTTTAAAATTTTGTTTATTAATTTAAAAGGCATTCAAATAATTGTCTTGTTACTGTTTTATTTAGTTAAGTGTATTTAAACTTTTTACAAAGACTTGGTTTATCCACCAACATTACTTATGAATTATTTGGCTCACTCCGAACATTTTAGTTTCAATATTTGAAATCTTTTATTGTTTGCTTGATTTTGAATTTGAATGCGAATCGGTTTCGAACTAACGCGAGATTAGCAGCAGTAATCGAGGTGATGTGGCATCATTAGCGGGGGGTTACTGTGGCTTAATTATCCGGGCGTCACAATTCTCCTCCACTACAAGAAATCTCGTCCCGAGATTTAAGAGGGGGACTAAGGGGGAAACGTTTGCTTATGAAATTCTAACGAATCTTCTCGGTCTTGGTTGCTCCTCTCGACGATGTTGATCCATTACATTGATGTTTCATTTCTCTGCTTCGGGTAATCATGAGGAAGTCGGCATCCTTTCTGCGGGAACTCCATCGTACTTACGAATAGGTAAGGGGCAGGCTGATAACAATAGGATGCTATAAGGGGTAATCATCTGGGGTTATCCCATGAATGAACACATGACTATCTCTCGAGTTGAACAAATGAAACACATCGAGAGCAAAGTAAGACAGTACAATAAGAAGTTCCAAGCGGATAGACAATCCTGTTACAGGGCGTGAAAACGGTTCAAAGAAATCGGGAATAAGTATTGCGTCTTATACCAGAATAGATCAACAGGCAGGTGGCCCGTGAATTACATACAAAGTCAAGCACGAGGAATAACTTTGACAACAGGGTGTACAGGAGAGTCAGGTTTCGATCCTGTGGAACTGTGGGTTATGGGCCCACCATGTGGGTTAAAATAGGGAAGGGCGTTGACATCTTGCATGGTCATGATAGCAAGGCATGTCAGAGGATCAGCCTATCAGTTATGTCGGCAACAACATCGGTACCAAGGGCGAGGGACGAAGAGAACCATTTTCCTGCTCGTTGAACGAGGCGGACCATTAGGCAAAGTTCTCGTCCATCGGTGGCTACCAGAATATCATCAACAATAGAAACAGGGTCTTACTGACACGGTTTGTACACCAAGGTGTTTTACATATAGATCACAAGAAGGGTTAAGCAACCCAATGGAAAGGAAAATGATATTCTCGGATTAAATAGAACAATGGAAAGGAAAATGTGTTTAAACGCATATTTCAGGGGTATATCCTTCCCAAGGATAAGCAGAGCATGATATCCATGACAAGATATAATGTAGAAAACTCTCTTTAGGTAGGGGAGAGAATTTTCATGACATTACCCACACATCGGTGTTTGGATAATTGAGCAAGAAACATTTAGCATTGGGCTTCAAATGTTCTTGTTGAAAATCAGAGTATCACAGACAAGCTTTTGAGATAGCATTGACATGGTCTCCAAACAAAGGTCGGACTTTAGATACTCAATGGATCCATCAGGAACAGCTTATAAAATAGGTCTTACAATTTCCTCCAGGAAGAATGGTTATCCTTGCAAAAGAATTTATAATGATCGGTCCTCCACCCGGGGGGGTGCTAGGCATGACATCATGTTACCGGTTCATCAAAGGACCAATATCATAACTCTTGGAAAGTTGTCCCAGCCATCATATCTGACCAAGATTCAGATCCGATTGGTGTCATGATACCTCGGACTCGGGATGTCCGAGAAGAAAAGGTGCAACACAAATAGAGCGAAATGATTTTTCAAGATTCTCGTGAAATGAACTACGGAGCGGGTTCTTGAAGCAATAGTTCATCCTTAAACCAAGGAGGGATGAGAAGGTGGCTGATGGGCTCGGCGACAATTCATCGAGAATTCCAAGCGGATGGCTTTCCACAATAAGGTGAACAAGAAGATGACACTTGTTAGATCAAATGATATAATGGGATATGCTCGAGGAAAACATACATAATTAAACATTGGTTGAGCAGTGCACCGAAATATGGGTTGGGTTGCACGGCCAATGTTAGAATGGTGATTCAATTATCGAAAGACTTAGAATGATTTATCACCCATTCACTTCAAAGCAATAGGGTTGCTAGAAGTTTTGAATTCACACGTCATAGCTCAATTGTCGGTAATCCGGTTGAAAACAATACGGGGACCAAGGAATGAACGAAGATGGCAAGAAGTATTATGATATCAAGAATTCTTAAGAGGTGGTTAAATTCTCACCACATTCTTGATAAAAAGAGATGGTAATACTTCCGAGGTAAGGAAGATCAACTGCTGGGTAGCAGGGATCTCAAGGTTTACACAAAACACGAACAAGTTGTGTTGAGCGGAAGGCAATAAGGTGGTCGATGAGAACAGGAATCATCAAGGGCAAGGATGGTATTACCCATCATGAATTCAATTGAATTCTGGAAGAGCTCATAAGGTTGATGATGATCACGACACAATTGTCAAGAGATTTCATGCAGATGTAATCAATCGTGACGACATCAAGTCAAAGGAATGATGAAGCAAGAGGTTATTGGAACCACGATTCGACACAAACTCGAACTCAAGCTTGTTGTTTAAGGTGAAAGGGTATGACGAGGAAAATCGACGTAAGCTTAGCTATCGTCGCAAATTGGTGCTTCGAGAATAAGGACCAGGTAGCACAGTTAGAATCGTCACGACAATGATATAGCCAAACAGGCTAGGAATGGCGTGATCGGGTACAAACTCGTACTTATAGAAGCTTACTGAAGAGTTGTTGAACCGTAGTGCGGACTTGGTTCAGTTATCGGTGTCTTTGAGTGTTTAATAACTCAGAGCCCGTGAAAAATTGGAATCAGCACTTGATGAAGAACTCATAAGATGTTATGCAGTTCCATGATAATCTCGAGATACCAGGGGGTAACACTCAACAACAGATCAAAGTAGAGGTTGGACTGGGGTAATGCTCTGCAGAAAACAAGTACTCTAACTTGTCTGAGAAATAGAATCAAGGGAGAACAACATGGTCGGAACCACGGTTGCGTAGGATCAATTCACAGATACCAGATGATATTTATCAAGAAAATAGTTATTATTACAAGAAGTTTCCATGATAGGATCTACATCGTGTCCATGGGCATGAACACAAAGTTCAAGGTTGACTCCCACTTCTTCAATGTATAACCTTCCATTCACTTCTCACGTTCAATGAAGTTGTAGTGTTGAAATTTTATCTGGCAAAATACCAGAAGAGTATGACTCGTGAAAACTTTTGAGTTCACACATATTAAGGAGGGCATAGGTTCAACCCATCAAGGCATCTTAGGAACGTATACCATCAACTTCAGGGGTAAATAACCCAAGCTCGGAGGTAGAGCATGGTTGACAAAGCAGAGGATACAATTTACCAAAGGCATTATGTATCAGGGGAAGGTCTCACAAAGTTATTGAATATGAAGGATGCTGACAGATAAAATCCAACAATGGACCTGATGGTCCACAAGGGGTCTGACGTGAGCATCAGTACTTAACTAGAGGAAGAAGAATGCAAGGAGATCAGATTATAGAAACAACTAACTAACTCAATTGTCAAATGCAAAGGAATTATGATTTCCAAATCAAGGGATCAGAAGCAATGCTCTGATTAGGGATGGATAAGTTGAATAGCCTTAGGGTACAATCAACGACAATTGGATTGGTCGAGAACCAATTCCAGTTAAAAGAATGGCAGCTCAGCCGGAAGGGTAATTTATAAGGATCAATGATGATTGCGGGTATTCGCAAACATATTGAGTCAACAGACTCAAAATGATAATGACAAGGAATGTCAATAAGACTACGAGACTTATGGGATTAACCATAATGCAAGCAAGCAAGAATTTTCAAGAGCCAAAGGCTCCAGAGGATTTTCGGAAGATCGAATAGTATTTTGAAGACTTTTGTGAAACACATGAACAACTGGGGATGAGCGGATACTTGACAAGTGCGAGGATTTATTTGAAGGGGTATTCATGGGGCAAGGAACAGCACGGCAGTAAGCTCAAAGGATTATCGAAACAACGACGAGTTTTTCAGGGTATCTTGTAATAACAAGACCAACTGGGGATGAGGGTAAGAATAACAACTCCAAGTAGTTATCCATAAGGGTTTACGGTGGAAGGGGAATTGCAAACGCGATGAACACAAGTTCTCGAGTTAACAGCGGAGAGTATCTTCAGGGTCTTCTGGTGCAGCAGATGATCATCAGTAATAAGGGGCTCTCCGGGTGAAAGTGATAACGAGATCCTAATGTTAGTTTAATAAAATTCATTTAACCCGAATAGAGGAGAGATCGGAGTCCCAGAGTAAAGGTCGAGGAGTAAAAGATCCTAATACCACCCAATGGCGACGTGGGCCCGTAAGGCACACAGCCATGTTAGTAAAAGTTTTGCAATGACTAGACTCGACTTCGGCCAAGGAGGGTGGAAGGGGGATTCCTACAGGCAGTCGGCTCTGATACCAACTTGTGATGCCCTCGATTCAATCGTACACTAATCATGCACGCAAATGTGTATGATCAAGATCAAGTACTCACGGGAAGATATCACAACACAACTCTAAAACATAAATAAGTCATACAAGCATCATAATACAAGCCGGGGCCTCGAGGGCTCGAATACAAGTGCTCGATCATAGGCGAGTCGTGAAGCGACAATATCGAGTACGGACATAAGTTTAACAAGTTTGCCTTAAGAAGGCTAGCACAAAGCGGGATACAATCGAAAGAGGCGCGGGCCTCCCGCCTGGGATCCTCCTAACTACTCACGGTAAATAAATCAACGGGCTGCGTAGTAGTAGGCACCTCCGGTGTAGTAGTCGTCATCGACGGTGGCGTCTGGCTCCTGGGCTCCATCGTCTGGTCGCAGCAACCGGGTATAGAAAAGGGGAAAAAGGGGAACAAGGCAACCGTGAGTACTCATCCAAAGTACTGCAAGCAAGGAGCTACACTACATATGCATGGATATATGTGTAAAGGGCCATATCGGTGGACTGAATGCAGAATGCCGTAATAAGAGGGGATAGCTAGTCTTATCAAGACTACGCTCGTCACCTTCGTCTTGCAACAGGTAGAAGAGGGTAGGTTGAAGTCCTCCAAGTAACATCACATAGCAATAATCCTACCCGGCGATCCCCTCCTCGTATCCCTGAGAGAGAGCGACCACCGGTTGTATCTGGAACTTGGAAGGGTGTGTGTTATTAAGTATCTGGTTCTAGTTGTCATAAGGTCAAGGTACAACTCCAAGTCGTCCATTATCAAGATCACGGCTATTCAATAGATTAACTTCCTGCAGGGTGCACCACATAACCCAACACGCTTGATCCCATTTGGCGAACACACTTTCTGGGTCATGCCCGGCCGCGGAAGATCAACACGTCGCAGCCCCACCTAGGCTCAACAGAGAGGTCAGCACGCCGGTCTAAACCTAGGCGCCTAGGGGTCTGGGCCCATCACCCTGAACACACACCTCCACGTTGCGAGGGCGGCCAAAGCAGACCTAGCCTAGTGGTGTTCGATCCAATTCGGCAGCGCCGCTCGATCGCCGACGTCACGAAGTGCTTCGGCTGATACCACGACGCCGAGTGCCCATATCTTTCCCACGTAGTTGGTTAGTGCGTATAGGCCCGTAGCCAACTCAGATCAAATACCAAGATCTCGTTAAGCGTGTTAAGTATCCGCGAACGCCGAACAGGGCCAGGCCCACCTCTCTCCTAGGCGGTCTCAACCTGCCCTGTCTCTCCGCCACAAAGATCCATCCAGAGGGCCGTCGGGACACAGGTCCTTTCAGCCCCCAATCCGTGAATCACTCGCGGGTGCTCCACAAGCCGACCCGACTTTAGTCACCACATGTATCATGTATAAGTATAAGTATATACCCGTGATCACCTCCCGAGTGATCACGGCCCGATAGTATAGCACAGCAAATGGACAAGAATGTAGGGCCACAGATGGAATACTAGCATCCTATACTAAGCATATAGGATTGCAGGTAAAGGTAACAACAGTAGTAACAAGGACAGGCTATGCATCGGGATAGGTATAACGGAAGCAAGAATATGCTACACTACTCTAATGCAAGTAGTATAGAGTAGAATAGGCGATATCTGGTGATCAAGGGGGCTTGCTGGTTGCTCGAGACAAGAAGGAGGGTCATCGGTGGCGTAGTCGACCACTGTGGGCATCAAGATCGCCACAGGGCTCACCGGAAAGAAGTAACGGAGGGGGAACACAATAAATAACAGAGCAATCAAAGTATAACATGGCAATGCGCGGTGCTAGAGATGACCTAACGCAGTAGGAGGTGATACCGGCGAAGGGGGGAAACATCCGGGAAAGTATCCCCGGTGTTTTGCGTTTTCGGACAGACGGACCGGACGGGGAAAGTTCCATGTTCGATATGCTAGGGATGTGTGATTTAACGAGCGGGCTGATCCGGATTCGTCTCGTCGTTCTGAGCAACTTTCATGTACAAAGTTTTTTCATCCAAGCTACGGTTTATTTTATATTAATTTTTAAAGATTTAATTCATTTTTAGGAATTATTTTAGTTCGATTTAAATAGTAAAATGCTATGCGTTCACAGCAGAGGCCAGCCAGCCTATGACCTGTGGGGCGAGGGACCTAGTTGACCAGATCAACTATTGACTAGTCAACGGTGTGAACAGTCCAAGCGGGACCCCCATGTCATTCTCTAGTAATTTCAACACTGATTTAACATTTATACTTAGTAGTGGACCCCATCTGTCATTGTCTAATTGATTTTAGTTATTTAGTTCATTTAGTCCCTAATAGTCAGGGACGCGACAACCGGCCGGGGTTAACCGCCGGCAACCTTCTGAGCGGCGGAGACACGTCAAAGGCCCACGAGCGGCGGACGAGGGCAACGAAGACACCCGTAATGGCGCACCTAGGGGCTTCGCAGCAGGCGTTGGAATTGCCGGAATCGTCGGGAACGACGAGTCCCGCGGTGGTGGAGCCACGGCTCGCACCGGGGTGGTGCACGGGTGCGGCGCGGGCATGTGTGTGCGCGGCCGGTGGTGGTGAGCACGAGCGCTCAACGAGCTCTCGACGCAGTGGTGTGGCGAACTTCGGCGATGGAAAACGGAAAGGAGGAACAAGGGGATCGAGCGGGAGCCTCACATCGAGCGGCGGGGAGGTCCGTGAGCTCTGGGAGGCCGTGGCGGGTCGGAGAGGTGGCTAACGAGGCTGGCCGCCGGTGTGCGGGCGGTCGGGCAGGGGCGACGACGGGCGAAGTAGAGGGGCAGGCGCGAACACGAGAGGAAGGAGGGAGGCAGTCCGGCGGGGGAAGCTTCGGCGACGAGGTGGCCGCGGCGACGGCCGGCGCGGTTCGTCGAGGGGTCGGGGCGACGTGGGTTCGTTCCCCCCGATCCCGATCTGGATCGGGGATGGGGGGGAGAGACGAGAGAGTGGGGTGGGGATCGTGCAGGGGTGTGGGTGCGCTAAGAGTTAGGGTTTCGGGGGAGTGGGGTAAATTTGGGCGCTGCTTGGTGGGTCGGGGTGGGCCGGCCCGTTCGGGTGGCTGAGGCCAGCTGGGCCACTTGGCCCAATGGAGGTCCTGTTTTCTTTTCCTTTTTTTGTTTTCTGTTTGTTCTTTTCTTTTTATTTATTCTCTTTTCTCTTATTCTATTTTATTTTACTTTTTGTTTCTTTAGTTTTATAAATATGATAATAGCTCCTAAATAATTGTCTCTGAATAATCCACTTTGCCTTAAAAGTTTGGTGACTAATAAACTAGTTTAAAATTTTGTTTATTAATTTAAAAGGCATTCAAATAATTGTCTTGTTCTGCTTTTATTTAGTTAAGTGTATTTAAACTTTTTACAAAGACTTGGTTTATCCACCAACATTACTTATGAATTATTTGGCTCCTCCGAACATTTTAGTTTCAATATTTGAAATCTTTTATTGTTTGCTTGATTTTGAATTTGAATGCGAATCGGTTTGAACTAACGCGAGATTAGCGAGAATCGAGGTGATGTGGCATCATTAGCGGGGTTCTTGTGGCTTAATTATCCAAGGCCACAGATCTGCATTTGAGCGCTTGACGACTTCAACCCATGGACAAAGGCGTCACCACCGCCTCACCAGCCCAAGTAGCTCCTGTGCATGGCTTCCTTAGGCCACAACCGGACTATGAGGCCCTTCATGGCCTGTTCGGCCACCTTATGGAGCTCGACCACTGCTTCAACTGGTCGCTATAGCACCGGTGTCCGCCTCAAAGATCTTGAGACCGAACACCTTCTCCATCGAGCTTCCTCCTCGGGTCGGTAGAATGCGGCAGCATCAAACACACTCACGGGCAGATCTGCGAATGCTCTGGAGAGCTCGGATTCGGGTAAGTAATGATAATTAACTTTCACATGCTTGCTTTGCATATAGAATGCCTTACCCCCGCTATCTTCTTCATCGCCTCAATTTCTGGAGGGCTTTTGGGCTTTGGCCTTAGCGGCTTTGGCTCTCAAGGGCGAGGCGAGCTCGGACTCTCGAATCTTTGAGTCACGCCCAAACTCTCATGTTTTTCCACGAGAGCTGGAGCTCTTGCCGCACCTCCGCCACCCGCGCCTCATGTTTCTCTCGCTCGGTGCGCTCCGGCCGCATTGCTTCGGCCTTGACACCGCTTCCTTGTGGTCGCCACCTCGCTCGTGGCCCCGCAGATTCACGTTATTCCTGTCATCTTTGCAACCACATCTTTTAAATACTCCCATAAGGTATTACTTACATTCCTTGTCCTCGAGCTGCTTCTTGGCAAGTCCGAGCTCGTTCTCGGACCGCCGAGGCTCGCTTAATACATCAACCTCCGTAGTCGGTCTGGCAGAGGTCAAGAAGCAGCACTGCATTCCCATATTTATATACTTATGTTAGACTCCTCAGATATCTTTTAGATCCTCGTTCGCTATTTCTTTCCGAACACCAAACTGAGTAAGGGGTTACCGTCTATGCGGTAATATTTTTACATATCTTAAATACATACCTCAAAGCTCGTTAGAAGGTCGGCACATGCTTGATCAGCCCGCTCTTGGCGGATCGAACTTCTCGATCACCACACTCATAACAAGGCGGTGCTCCTCGTTGATGGAAGCGCTTAAGCGCCCATCAAATCGCCCGTGCCTCCGGTTGGATGGAGGTCACCGCGTCATAGATCTTGCCCTTCTTACGAAGGGGTCGCTGTCGGACTCGGAACCTTGAAGGTTTCGGTATGGAGTCCGACACAGGCGGACTTAAAGACCTTTGGGGTTTTATCCCTTTGCGCCTTGAGTCCGGAGGTCGCTTCTTGGCGCCTCAGGCCACCTCCTCTGGCTGGGCCCTTTGGGATTCCACCCAGCGCCATCCGTGGCGGAGGAGACCAGCGGTCGGGAGTGAGGTGCTATTCACATCCGAGCGAATCGAGGAGCCGCCGACGGTTGCGTCAAGCCTGTCCTTGGGCGGATCTGCATGGTTATATTCGGCGTTAGAAGATCTTTGTGCGACAAATGGAACGCCATGAGTTATTCTGGTACCCGGACACTTACGATTTTGCCAGGGGCTTGGTCCTTGGTGGCCACTCCTCTCCGTCTTCGTCGGCGTTGGTGGTGTAGTCCGGAGGGAGGGTCCTTTTCTTCTTGGACCCTCCGGCCTCCCTAGTTGGGGCGGCCTTCCTTTTCTTCTCTCTCTTCCGGGAGAGGCCTTTTTCTTCCTCCTCGCTGGCGGGAGGAGTTCGCCGAGTCATCGGACGATGAGTCCGACAACACTGGCGCCGGAACTCCTCCGAGTTCCGTGGCCTTCTTCTTGGCCTTCTTCCAAGCACCACGTAAGGTGCGGAACCAGAGCTCCGTCAGCGGGCGTCCGCTGGTCTTCGGCATGGGAGCCGGACAGTTAACTGTCCGGACGTCTTCTGCCGATCTGTCAAAGGTGAGGGAGTTTTAGATCCCGCATAGAGTCAAACTATGAAAAAGAGTCCGTAAAGGGTAAAATAGCTTACCTCGTTGGCTTGATGTTGCGAGCTGAATCCGTGATCTTGATAGCGGATGCGGAGCCTCGGCGTATGAACAGCACCTTCCGGGCATCTTCGCACATAGTGTCAAGAGCCGGCTCTGTTGTTCGGTCTTGTGCCGGATCAAACTCCCACAAGTTGAAGGCCCGTTGTTGGCATGGGAGGATCCGCGGATGAGCATAACTCGGACTACGTTGACAAGCTTGAGCTTCTTGTCCACTAGGTTTTGGACGCAGTTTGGAGTCCGGTCGGCTCTTCCGAATTACCTCACGTCAGCCCGTCTCTTTCCATGAGGTGAGCCGTGTAGGGAAGCAGATCGAATTCGGGGTCGCCGCCCATTTGGAGTCGCTGCTCGGTGATGTAGAACCACCCGATTGCCACCTTTATGGTCTCCACGAAGGAGCCCTCGAGCCATAGGACGTTGGCCATCTTGCCCACCATGGCACCTCCGCACTCTGGCTTGGCGGCCGCCCACTACCTTCGCTTGACATTGAAGGTCTCTAGCCACAAGTCGAAGTGGGGCTGGATGCGAGGAAGGCCTCGCACACCCACGATGAACGCCGAGATGTTGAGGATGAAATTCGGGGCCGATCGTGGAAATCTAGGTCGTAGTAGAACATGAGCCCCGGACAAATGGGTGAAGTGGAAACCCTAGTCTGTGGAGGAAGTGGGGAGGAACACCACCTCTCATGGGGCCTGGGGTGGGGATGAGTTGCCTTGTCGGGAGCCGATGCGCTGATGTCGTCGGACAAGTATCCGCCTTCCGCAGCTTTTTGATGTGCCCTCCGTGACGGAGGAGGCCATCCACTGCCTCCCGCCTCCGGACATAGTTGGAGAAGGTTGAGGTGGGATGTGCGGACTTGGGCGCTGGAGCTCGAAAAGCGGAAATGGATAAGCAAAGGAGGAAGAAGGCGTGTGTGAAAAGTGGATCCTTATCCCTTATATGGACGGACAACGCTATGCGTCCCCACCGCCCGATAAAACTCGCTTATCTCCCAAGCGCCAGAATCCGGTTGGGCTACCCCGCCGTATTGATGAGAATCCGGAATAAGGGACACGATCTCGCTTTGACAAGACGTGCCAAGGAAACCGCCTCGCTAAACGCTACCGAGGTGGGACCGTAAAAAGATTCAATAAAGGCTTGGCCGTGGTGTGATGTCACTGCGGAATACGCCACAGATTGAACTTGTGTAAATATTATTCTCTACGGTGGTATGTGGAACTTATTTTTCCGAGCGGACACTATCCTTGTGTTCAAAATCTTCTATGAAGCATTCGGAGGAGGAACCCGCCTTGCAATGCCGAAGACAATATGCCACGGACTCGTCGTCATTGAAGCCTCGGTTCAGGGGCTCTTGAGGAGTCTGGATTAGGGGTGTCCGGATAGCGGACTATAGCCTTTGGCGGACTCTGGACTTTGAAGATACAAGATTGAAGACTTCGTCCCGTGTCCGGATGGGACTTTCCTTGGCGTGGAAGGCAAGCACAGCGTACGGATATGTAGATCTCCTACCATTGTAACCCTAACCTCTTGGTGCCTATATAAACCGGAGGGTTTTAGTCCGTAGGACGAACAACAATCATACCATAGGCTAGCTTCTAGGGTTTAGCCTCTCTGATCTCGTGGTAGATCTACTCTTGTACTACCCATATCATCAATATTAATCAAGCAAGAGTAGGGTTTTACCTCCATTGAGAGGGCCCGAACCTGGGTAAAAACATCGTGTCCCTTGTCTCCTGTTACCATCCGCCTAGACCACTGGCAGTCCAAAATATTTGATAGGCATTTTTCCAACCTCACATGTGAAGATATCCTGATAGAGTCTAGTTTTATCAACTGCTCCCCCAAACAAGAAAATCTCACTTTTGTGAAAATTAATAGTCAGCCCTGACATCTGTTCAAAGGTTGTTAATATGAATTTTAGATTTTTTGCACTGTCTTCATCATCTTGTAGCAAGAAAATTGTATCATCTGCATACTGAAGCATGTTAACCTCACAGTTATTTAATTCAGAAAGCACCCCTTTCACAAATCCCCCCTGCATTGCATTATCCAGGATAATTGCTAATGCATCCGCAGCAATGTCAAAGAGAAGTGGTGACAGAGAATCACCTTGCCTCAATCCTTTAAAGGTTTTGAAATAGGGTCCTATTTCATCATTAACTTTCACCCCTTAATCGTCAGATTGAGTTCATCCGGCAATCCATATTCAAACTTATTCACACACTATATACACTATATAGTGGTATAGAAAAAGACAAATTGGGCTAAAAAGGTGGGCCTAGACATGATAAATTTGGGCTGCGCGAGCCCAGTCGCAGGGTGTTGTTGTCAAGCAAATTTGGCCTTGGGCTCTTGACACTATAGCTGGCCAAACGGGCAGGTTAATCGGGTTACCGGTAGCACGCAGGCAAGACGGCCAGTACGCAGACGGCCCGAGCTAAGCGGGCTAGGGGCAAGACGCTGCACGCCATGGGCCATGCCTGGGCCTGGAGGCTGGGCACACGGACCGGCACGGCACGGCCCGTTTTTTTTCAGATTTCTTTATATATATGACCTAAATTACAGCCCAATAGGCCTAAAATACAGCCCAACAGGCTAAAAATCAGATAGGCCAGCGTGCTAAACGTGCCATGGGCCGGCCCGTTTAATAATCAGGCCGTGCCTGGGGCAGAGAGCCACGCCCGTGGGCCGGCACGGCACGGCCCGGCTATTAAACGTGCCATGGCGGGCCGTGCCGGGCCAGGCACGATTAGCACGGGCTGGGCCGTGCCGTGCCGGGCCGGCCCGTTTGGCCAGGTCTGCTTGGCACGCAGGAGGAAGGGGCAGGGAGGGGATAAGCGAGGTTCTTCCTGTTCTGTTGAAGCAGAGGAGAGGATGCTCATGCTGCGGGCCGCCACCGCCAGGGCGGCGTCCACGCTCGTCGCCGGCGCCAGGAGGAGACCCGGCCTCCTGCCTGTCGCCGTCGCCGGTCTCTCGTCCTCCTCATCAGGACCACCATCGGGCGGGAAGAGGAGGAAGGGCCAGCGGCGGGGCGAGGCCCAGCCCCAGCCCCAGCCCTTGCCTGGGCGCTCCGAGATCCCCAGCAACAAGAAGCCGAACGCGAGGCCGGCCAGGGACAGGAAGGCCCGCCCAGCGGCGGAAGAGGCGCAAGGGCCATCGGGCCAAGAGATTGAGCTGAGGAAGCAGCCGCCGGAGAAGCCGAAGCGGGTGGTGCGGTGGCGCTGCGCGACGGGGTGCGGCGCGTGCTGCAAGCTCGACAAGGGCCCCGAGTTCCCCACCCCCGACGAGGTCTTCGCCGACTTCCCCGACCACCTCCAGGTGGGTAGACCGGCCATTCTTCTGCCACCCCCAATTTGCTGCGGCAGCATTTCTGCCATATCTATGAACATATGTACTACAAAAAGACTGGTTGTTGTTTGATAGATGCAAAATTTCGGTTAATATGATGGAGCATGCTGAATTGCTGATCATGATCGCAGCTGTACAAGAGCATGATTGGCCCCGACGGATGGTGCAACAACTACGACAAGTCCAACCGAACCTGCAACATCTACGAAGGTACGGTAGTCTTCAGAATGAGTTCTCCTGCTTTTAGTCTTCAGTGCAGCTGCACATGTTTAAGTAAACTGACGCTGTTATGGCTGATTTTCTGGGCGTTGCAGACCGGCCATTCTTCTGCCGGGTCGAACCAAAGGTCTTCGAAGAGTTCTTTGGCGTGCCACGCAGCAAATTCGACAGGGAAGCCTGCAGGTATGCTGGCTCTTGCGTTGTTGTTCGTGTATCTACATGTTCAGTTAGTTCTTCGCGATGCTGAATAGATTTATCTGCTGCTTGTCATTTACAGTGCTTGTGTGGATAACATCAAGATGGTGTATGGCCAGGACTCTCCTGAGCTCGGAAACTTCAAGCGGGTCATAAAGGAGGAAAGTAGTAAGCATGAGGCAAGCATGAACGAGGTTAAATTGTTGGATACCACAAATACTACAGGTACCTGATTGATTACCGAGTGTAGAGTACTCACTCACCGAAGCAGTTGAAAACCGGAACAAAAATACTGGTACCTAATTCTCACCTATGAATGAGTCTACATTTAAGTTTAGAATCCTGTTCGGCTCAGAGTTTGGTTTGTTCCTTGCTTACTCGGAGTTTTTTTTTGGCACTGCGCTGTCAAATTCTGATGATAACAGCCTTGTGTCACTCTAAGTTTTGTTCTGAATGATCTTTTGGCCCTTTCTTTTTTCGTATGAAATACTTGGATATATAGTCCACCAAAAGGCACATGAACTCACGCAAGCATGCAATCTGCTTCATTGTTCCAATGACATTCAACCAATACTTGAACTCTGCCATCCAGCAAAGCAAGTTGTGCACGAAAAGGATACTCTGATGTGTTCATAATCGTTGGTGAAATTAGTGTGATAACGGTCGGTCAGGACATCATGGTAAAGTTTTGGTCACGACCAAACCAAATTAGATCATCTGACACAGATCTGTCTGGAATTGATTGATAGTTCGACACTCATTGCCAAGCAATCTAATGATTAACAAGAGGTACACGGGAATTTACAATACAAAGATATCAGTTCTTTTTCTCAGATCTGTAGACATAAATTTGCAATGGTCGTGCCAGCCATACATAGTCCTCCCTCTTAACCTGTCATGTGCTGGCCATTAGCGATTCTTGGATCTCTTCGAGTGTTCTCCCTTTAGTTTCTGGCACTAGCCTTGCCACGAACAACACAGTAACCAGGCTCGCTGCTGAGAACAAGAAAAATGTGCCTACACGTAGAAATAAAAACAAACTGAAGCAAAAACATTTACCGGAGAACTGTTGAGTGGTAAGTGGAACCAAAGCTCATGGGAGAAACGAAGCAACATATACTTTTGTAGAAAAAGATATACAAACCTTGGCGATAACTCCTTTCCAAACATATTTTTGCTAATGGGTTTATTAGGCTTTCACATGAGTGGGTAATGGTGGATATTCTACTTTCTTTTCAACTGTCCTACTTATACAAGGGTTGAACATGCTTACCTGCAGAGTTCCAATCCATAAGGAAGCTGAACGAATACGATATCACGAATGAACCAACCCAACTAACCAGGGTTACCAAGCTTCCTGCTATTCCTTTCATGTTGATTGAGAATATCTTTGCCAATAAACAATGAGATGTCGTCAGTTACAAACGTGGGCTCCTTAAAGATTACCAGGAAAGCGAGCATCATCCCTAATTAACTTCATGGTGATATATCATACCTCGGACATGATAACCCAAGGAACAGGTCCCATTCCAATTGAGTATGCCACATAGTATGCCTATTCAGTAAGGAGTCAGAATTTACATATCTGGAGTTCAGACATGTTATGCCAGCAAAAATTGCCATCTTAGACGTCTAGGTGGTGATGAACTATGTACACAATTTTTCATTTTTACATCGGGATCACACAAAATTATTGATATTTTAGTTACATAATTTCTGTACCAGTATGCCGTAAAGAGCCAATGTAGGAACCAATTGTGTGTACAATCCTTGTGCCTGTGACATGAAAAGATAGAAAGTCAATACTTTGTATAATGATAGGCACCGAACATTCTGAAATGTAAATTCAGGTCACGTTTATTCAACTATTTACTTTTGTCGATTTGATCTGCTTGATCTGTTGATATTTCACCCTTCAATCATGTTTACTTAATAGAGCCTCATACATGGAAGTCGGTGCTTGTGCAATCTGGTATTTTTGTCCCATTGCCAAATACTCCGTACTAGCTGGGAACTTTAATAACTGCGGTTACCTTATGTTTTGCATTCAGGCAGTACTATTATCAGGTAGTTAAGTTCCACATGTCCGCACTGCCATTGACGCGGTTTGAGAAATACAAACTATGTGATGAACAAATCAACTTAGTTTTGAAGGAGACAAAAATTGATGAGCAAAAGACCAGCCAGAACTTCTAAAAACCGTGACAAGTTTCTTCCCAAGAGTTCGTAATGGCTTATATAAGCAACTTAGCATCAATAAATGATTTCCAGTTCAAATTTTAAGTTGGACTGCCCCATGGAATAAACAAGTTTACGGTTACCTTGAAGTAGAATGATAGCCCAGTAAGAAAGCAGCCCACAAATGTGCCAGATGAAGACACCTAATTAATAGAGGAATAAAAAGAATGAAGCTTCCTTTTTAGGTAAGTGCATCAGCTCAGTTTTGAAGTATCCATACCAGTAGAAGGGTTCTTCTTCCACTCCTATCCATGAGAAGGGCCCCAAGTAATGTGATTGGAATCTGAAATAATTATAGTTATAGAAATTGATACAGCTAGCAAGCCAGTTACAGTTATTGACGAGAATAGCCAATCCTGAACCTGAATAATGCCGATCAATGTGGTCCCAAGTTTACCAGAAAACCCTGAAGTTTAGGGGAAGAACAATTACAGAATGTTTCCTTCGCCAGTAAAATGGCACAATTAATTTGGTAGCATTTGGATACCTGCAGATGAAAAGATATAGCTTGTATAGAAGCCTAATGCGTTTATTCCCCCCAGTTGCTGAAAGACCTTCAGGCCGACGCCCACCTGTGCATCAAAGCTAGAACTTCTTTCATGATGATGAAAAATAAGATCTTTCGGAAACGAAGTAGGTTGATGAAGTTGCTTAGTTCTTACAATGACTGCATACATATTTTTCCTGTGAAACAAATCCTGAATCCTGGCCTTAGGTAAATCCTGAACTGATTCAACGTACTCCTGCATAAGAATGAGAGATTGTTTTTTGGAATATCCTCTTCCCCAAATTATATGTTGATAAACGGAGCAATTTAGGGTAGAAGCCAACTATAATCTCAGTAGCCTCTCCAGATATGTCAGCCTTTTCACCCCTAAGCTTTTGTAGTGAAGCACGGAATTCTTTCTCTCTCCCGATGTTGGCCTGTCATATTGTTGAAGAATGAACTTCATAACGAAAACCTACTATGAGAATCTATAACTTCAGTAAAGGTTTTACTTTTTTGAGGGATAACTTCAGTAAAGGTTGGCTATTCATTAGGTTCTGTTTCACATTCGATTATTCGCTTGCATATACTCCCTCCGTCCCGAATTACTTGTCGCAGAAATGAATGTAAATGGATAGAAATGGATGTATCTAAAACTAAAAATACGTTTAGGTACATTCATTTCTGCGACAAGTAACTCGGGGCGGTGGGAGTATTTGCCATTATGCGACCATGTGACACACCCAAGTTAGTAGTTACAACCAACCATACCAGCCACCTTGGAGACTCAGGAATGAAGGGAAGACCCACGAGGAGGAACACACAAGGCACTAATCCTGCACAAACATGCAAATGTTGTGCTGATTTTTCTTGGACAATGGTCATGCCATTCCATATGCAGGTAAGATAATAATGGATATTATTTATTACCCACAATAACCAAAGAGCGCCACGAAATCGTTGCTCCAATGATGTAGGCAGCTGAACACCCTGAACAAATAAACAGCTGCACTCGCAGATGTAACTGTCAGTTTCAAACCTTTTCTAACATTTCGTGCACATTGTCCAGCTCTCTCCAACCTGGTTTGAGGCTGCAAGGCCTCCTCGGAGCTCCTTTGGTGCTATTTCAGATATGAACACAGGTACCTGTGCATGTGGGTAATGTTTAGTGCAGTAGAATGCTACTATGTCGATCAAGCGGCGAATAAACAGTACAGTTTTTGATCAAAACAGCATGAAAAGTCAGGTGTGTATTGAGAGTTAAGAGGGAGATGCTCACCACATAAGAAAGGACTCCTGTGCAGTAGCCCAGCAAGACTCGTCCCAAGCAGAGCATCGTTGTGCCCTTCATGTCATGAATGGCGGTTTTTCAAGCTCTTGAAACCACAGACTACGTCTGTAAACGAAATTAGCTCATGGAGCAAGGAGTATATATACCTTGGCTAGGTATATAGCAAGCCAACCAAAAATGCCTACAACTGCTGCCAGCCGCATGGTCTGTGGCAAAGGCAAATGGCACAAATATTGTGAGGACTATGCCAGCCATCTCAGTCATCGATTCAAGTAGTATGATTTGGGTAAATAATTCACCGTTTTGCGTCCAAGAGTGTCTGCAAGGCGGCCACTGGTCAGAGCGCCGACCATTGCACCAACCGTCAAGACAGATGCAAAGGTGCCGTACTACAAGGGTAATCGTCAATCGCAATTAGTCTATTTATTTATTAAAGCAATGAAGATCATGACCATCAGGATCTAACAGAGCAATGACAGTGAATGCAATACTAACTCACCAAATATCTTTACTAGCTCTTGTGTGAATACCTGCGTTTTGGAAAGGGGTTATTTCTGTGATTAGATTCATGAAATTTGGTTATAGATGGGTTATTGGTGATGGGCTAAAGTGAGATTTTGGGAAGATACTTGGTTCGGCTCATCCCCCCTGGCAGTACAATTTGGGAATTTGTATCTTATCTTCAATGAAGAAATAAACACAACTGTTCAGGCTGCCTGGGATGGATCTCAACTTAAACTTACCTTTAGGAGATCTTTCTCACCAGCCATTATGGAGAAGTGGTATGAACTGGTAGAGGTAGCCAATAGTGTTAATTTTAGCTCGGATGTTGACTCTCTGGCTAGGCAGCTGGAGAATAAAGGTCAGTACTCTACTAGTTCATTATACAGTATTATTAATTTTAGAGGGGTTCAACCTGTTTTCATTCCTGCCGTTTGGAAGCTTGAAGAAAGTCATGAGCGTCTTGTTTCGGCTAAAAGAGAGCCTCGCCTGGTCTTGCTTTCTGAACTCGTTGGTTGTTATTACTCCCTCCGTAGTAGCGATCTAACCGCTCTTATATTTCTTTACGGAGGGAGTAGTTTTTAGTTGTGATGTTTATTTTTAGTTTGCTGCCTGCGTGCAGTCCCTGTTTTTTTGCCTTGTTACTTTGCCTGGTTGTAACCTGGAGTTGATCTGGACATGCTTTGCATGCTGTATGGTGGTTTCATTACGATTAATGGAACCCGGGAGGTGCTCCCTGATCTTCTAAAAAGATCTAACAGGGCCTTTTGTTAGAAACAATATCTTTATTTAGTTCCAATACAAAGTGAAATAGCAGAGCTCCTGCGCTCGCCTGGTTTCGTTTAAACCTACCCCTAAGTAACAGCAGACCGTCTAAGCCCACTTATCGGTCTGACAGTCAAGAACTTCTCTCTGGGAAAATGAACTGTCGAGCTAACAAAAAAAATTTAAATGAACTTTGTGGCACCATTAATCGTGCCATTTGCATCCCTACCCCCAAGCTCTAATTTTCTTGTTGTGCCTTTAGAGTGTTTGTAGTTTGGTTTCACCGAGTTTTCTTCAATTAATTAACTAGGGCACTAGACGACTCTCTTCTTATATGAAATGGCAGAGGTCCTGCCCTTGCCTCGGCAAGCATTTCGAAAAAAAATGCGTGTTTGACTGATGGCATTCCTCGTTGTTCCTGGTTTGATCAAATGAAATTGCACCTGTATTGCTGCTACTGCTCTTATACCATACAAGTCACATATACTAGCAATCTGCAGCAACGAAAAAGACGGCTGATGATTTTGTGCCAACCAACCTGTGAATTTGAGAGCCCAATGTCACTGACAATTCCGGCCTGAGCCGGCGCAGAATACCCAACCTGCATATCACACACTCAAATCATTCATAGCCACGTCGGAAGCGAAGAAAGTTGTGACATGGAGCGAGGCTTACACAGGTGCCGAACTCGAAGGAACCGCACACGGCCACCGCGGTGCTGAGCAGGACCATCTGCAGCGACCCCTCCTCCGCGCCCTCCCCGGCCCGAGCGGCCGCCGCCACAGCCGTGGCTCTCCGCGTCAGGCCGGATGCGGCGCCAGCGGTCGCCACTGCCGGCAACCGGCGCGCAGAGCAGCCGCCATGCCGTGCGGCGGCGTACTGCCCGCGCCGCGCCCGGCGGCTGCGTTCGAGGCCTGCCGCGGAGCGGCGGGCGAGGAGCGGCGGGGCGGTCGACGGAGGGAGCGCGGCAGCCATCCGTCGTGGCCTTCAGCTCCAAATGCTGGGGATCACATGTTTCTGGTTGCGCAATCTCTGCTACGTACTGTATCATCCTACTTTTACGCGGCAACACGTTTTCGGTTCGGACGCTGAATCAAATTCTCTGAAATAAAGTCTGACATGTAGTAGTATCTCTTTTCATTCCATCTACGGAGACAGTGTGTACAGAGTCTGAAGTTGAAATTTATAATCCGTATATGCCATGGCATACTGCAAACAGGAAAATACTTCTCCGAGCATGCACTCGTGCCGTTTTGAGTAACCCCAAAAACTTCGAAAAGTGGAAGGAAAAACACATATATGCAGGGCTCCTATATGAGTAAGAACTCGAATGAAATGCGAGAACTAATCCAGCATTCGAGTCAGCTGACCCCACTGCGTCAACATATAAGTATCCTGAAACAAGTTTTTTTTACTCCGATGTACATTGGCTTCCTATAACTTGACAACCAGGCTAATTTTATTGAATTTTATCTGGCAAGTAGATGACTAATAACTTGGCAAGCAAGTGATAGTAATCTGGCGAGTACTGATGGAAAAAGGTTATCAAAACATACTGACACGAGATCTAGTTTCAAATGCCTCACGACAAGAAAGCCAATGGGTGAAAATGAAAAGAATAAACCAATGTGTATTCCATGACAAAAGAAAGGATGTCGTTCGCGAGTTGCGCCATTGCGATTGCGGCACAAGGATGACAAAAGTGAGCGCCTAATCTTCTTGATGCGGTGGTGCGCGCCAATATGAGGTTGGGAGGGGATTAGGGCATCTCCAACGTGGATCCTCAAAATGCCCGCAAACGTCCGAATCAAGGTGTCTGGACGATGTAAGATATCCAACACATTGCTGTCAGGCTGCAAGTGGGACGATGAATGGGACTCCCACCTTTAGCCCACTTAATCCCACCACGTTTAGTGAGAATAACCAATCCTTTCGTCACAACTTACTCAAATTATGTGGGCACAAGTGGGTTCTACGATGCCGGGTAAAGTCAAGATACATGCATGGAAGGTGTTGCATGGGTTTTTGCCATGTTTTGTGTCCTCGTGAATCGTCATATAGTTATGCCCACGAACTGTCCAATGTGTGTAGGAGGATGCGAGGATATAAAGCATGCATTGTTTACTTTTTCCAAGAGCGGCCGAGATCTGGAGATGCTTAAAGTTGGATGGGTTTGTGGAGGAGGCATGCGAGGTGGATAGAGCTGGGTCTTCGGTGCTGGACTACATTTTATGTGCATCACAAAGAGGAAGTTTACTTCCGGATGTCAGTGCGCAGACCCTAGTCCTTGTGGGATTGTGGTACGTTTGGTGGGAAAGAAGGCAAAAGGTCCATGGAGAGGAAGTTCAAACGCCAGCCCGATCGGCGCTGTCAATTTCAGCTCTAGCTGCTAATTACACGAACGCTAGGAAGAAGGAGATGGGCGTACAGAAGGGCGGGTGGACTAAGCCAAGGGAGGGATTCGTGAAGCTCCACGTTGATGCATCATTTTATGCACATAACTTGAATGGAGCAGCCGGGGCAGTGCTCAGGGATGACAAAGGGGTTTTTTTAGCAGCCTCCAACGACAAGCTGGAGCATGTCTCCGATGCAGCATCAGCAGAAGCATATGCGTTGAGGCATGGCCTCCTACTAGCGCAACAAATGGGAGTAAACAAGCTGGTTGTGGAGGAGGATTGTGTGGAGGTCATCGATATAATGAACTCGGGTGGCTTCACTGCAATAGGAGCGGCGACAATTTATGCAGATTGCAAGGTCTTATCAATAGGCTATACTTCGGTGTCTTTCATTCATTGTCCTAGAGAGGCAAACTGTGTCTCTCATGAACTAGCTAGGCTGGCGGTTTTTAATCCACCCGGTTTGTGGGTTGAGGAACCACCGGCATCTCGTACGGTGGCTGGTGGATGATGTAACGGTTATTTGATCTAATAAAGAGACCGAAGTTTTAAAAAAAAGTGGGTTCCCAGTTCCTACTTAGCAAATGCACAGCGCGTACTACACCACAAGAATACCATACCGGAAATACCCATGCATCCGCCACAGACTACCCAAGAACTAGTGCTTGCAGGACATAGCGAGGGAAGAGGAGATGACCATCTGGGCAGGGGCCTCGGGACGGTCGTCACCGGTTCACGGGAGCAGGTTGTAGGCCCTATCGGAGCTGGCCACGGAGGACTCCGTCGGCGAGATGGTTTGTACGAAGCTCAATCAACAGTTGGAGGCGGAGACACGACTGGAATCTCAAGGTCCAGACGGGTCGGTACCGTCGGAGGTGATGAATTGCGAGGTGCCTCAGTTGCCTTTGACGGCGCGTGACACGCGCAGGGGTGCGGCTGCACCGGCGAGCTGCTGTGGGTTGGAGTTGCAGAAGGAGGGCCGGCCGGTCTTGGTGTGCAAGCAGAGATGACCCCGCCGGGTGCGACGACGCAGGGCGCGTCGGGTTCAGGTGCGGTGGAATCGGACAACGCGGGGGACGGTTAGCTCTGACTCGCGGGGCACGGTTGGGGGAACAGCAGGAGAAATCGTGCCTCGTCGCCAAGCTGCAAGTGGTGGCTGCGACAGTCGTCCCCGCGCGCATGGTTCAGGTGTCGATGCGGCCGTTTGCGCTCATCCAGGTGGCCGGAGAAGAGGTCCTTGACCAGCGTTGGCAAGATGCCGGCCTGCACCTGCAGCAGTATCTTGCGCTCAGCTCATTGGATGGCACCTCCTGATGGCTCACTCGCGATGATGCCTAAAGGAGAAGGAGCTGGTGGGTGAGGTGGGCTCCCACTGGGTTAATAGAGCTAGCCGACTTAAATTTGTTTCTGTCCAATGGGATCCCATAAAGGCAAATTAAGTGGGATGGGATGGTTAGTCCCATTTAATCCACTCCCACCTGCAGCATGACATTGCCGTATCGATCCGCGAACACCTTTACCTGTCCGAATTTGAATTCCTGTAAATCGGAGCAAACCAGTAGGCTTTGCGAGAGTCGGACATCTGTCTGGCCAAATCAAAATCCATCATGTACGCCTCTCCACTTTGTTCGCGCAGGATTTGGCGGGAAGTTGTTATTGTTTGGCAAAAGAAGAATGATCAGCACATGCATTTGACGGAAAGCTGTTTAGAATGTGACCACTTTAGCATGTATTTGACGGAAAGACTATTAATCATGCTACACAATTTAGCGGAAGGCTACCAAGACCAAAGTATCAAATAGCGGAAGATTACTAATCATGTTACTCCACAATTTGGCGAAATGCTACTAAAACCAAAGTGCTAAATGACGGAAGGCTACTTATCTATGTTACTCCACAATTTGGCAAAATGATACTAAGACAGAAGTGCTAAATGACAGAAGGCTACTAATCATGCTACAATTTGGCGGAAGACTACTAAGACCAGAGTGCATAATTTGACAGAAGGTACTAATCATGTTTACTAAACAAAAATGCATAATTTGACGGAAGACTACAAAGACCGAAGTGCACAATTCATCATGGCTACTAAACGAAATGCATAATTTAATGAAAGACCACTAATCTAGTTTTTCTAAATTTAATAATACAAACAGACATTTGAGATGTAGTGTTGAATGACTGTCTGACATCATATCAAATACAAATAGTTTGTCCGCTTTAAGGGTCAGCGTTGAAGATGCCCTTAGCTGCTAGGAGGGGAGAGCTACATCGACGAGGGCGAGGCCTTTGTAGCAATGCCCAATGGTTGCAATGCTTGGTGTTCAGAAGACGCGAAGATCAGGGAGCGCGAGTGGTTGTATTGCCGGGTTCTTCGGATTACTGAGAGGGCGGTGAATCGTCATCAGGCAGAGTTGACCTTTTTTCTAAAACTTCAAGGCAAAACGAACCGGATCTCAAAATATTCTAACAAAGACCCTTTTCCATTACGTCTTGGGCTAGGCTTTGTGCTAGATAACACGACCACTTAGGTAAAGGTAGTTATCTCGTTATTCAACATGATGCTTCAGACAGACACCATGAAAAATAGTCATTTTTAAAATATTTTTAATCCGTATTTTTGTGCGTTGAAATTCCGAAAAAGGTAAGTCTGTCAAATTTTTTTGAGTGGTGTCAGTTTTTTTACTCAACCGACCGACGTGTAGCGTGATTGCCCGAAGTATCCCTGGCAATTCAGCAAAATTACCGCAAAATTGCCATCCCAGCCGATCCCCTTTCCTCGAGGCTCGAGGGCGAGTTATCCACCCCGCTCCTCCCTATCGCGCGACGCCGCCGCCAACCCCCCGCTCGCACGCCGTCGGCTCCTTCCCTCCCCGAGCTCCTCCAGCCTCCTCCCTGCCCCCCTGCAACGCCGCCACCACCTGCCCCGTCCCCCGTCGCCGCCTCACCTCCCCTCAGCCGCCGGCCATCACGCCGCGCCTCTCCGTACCCCAGCCGCCACGGCGCGCCGCCCCGGCCGGGCGGTTCCTGCCCCGATTGGACGCCGTGAGCAGGAGGAGACATGATTTACACGGCGATCGACACCTTCTACCTCACGGACGAGCAGCTGCGCGACTCGCCGTCGCGGAAGGATGGGATCGACGAGGCCGCCGAGACGACCCTCCGCGTCTACGGCTGCGACCTCATCCAGGAGAGTGGCATCCTCCTCAGGCTGTATCCTTTTGTCCTCCCTCTGCCCCCCGCCTCCCTTTGTTCTCGAATTTTGCAAGTTCATGAGTTTTCTAGGGTTTGGTGGTAAGCTTCCATGGGGAATCGAGCACATTCAAACGCAAGTTTTGAATTAGGCTTAGGATTCTCTTAGGGTTACGTAGATGAAACACAGCTCATTTTGACATCTTCAAATAGGTTAGTGCGAAAACAAATATTTTTTTTACTTCAGTGGATTAACAATTAATTATAACAGATCGAATAGCGTAGAGAGTTGATGTCATCTGCAATGTGATTTGGCTACGAAAGCAATGAAGACGTGGTTCCATCATACTCCCTCCTTCCCAAAATATAAGGCGCGATTGACTTTTTACGGTCTTTGATGCACAACTTTGACCACTAATATATATCAAAGTATATGGATTGAACATGTATAAATGATATTTGTCTTGCAAAGCAATTTTATTTCATATGTATGTATAATAATTTTATAGACATATAATACATAAAAAATATAGTCAAAGTTGTGCAACGAAGACCAGAAAAGTCAAACCGTGCCTTATATTTTGGGAAGGAGGGAGTAGTTAATACAGTAAAGTAAAATCTTTGTTTTCATAAGTAACCTATTTGAAGATATCACAGTGAGTTATACTCCCTCCGTCCGGAAAAACTTGTCTCTCAAATGGATGTATATAGCACTAACTTGCAAAACATCATATTATCAGTATTTTAATGTTATTGACAAGTTATGATTAAACAGACATAATTATTGCATTATAGTGTTTTGTTCTTCTACATTTGATTATGTGTGTTGTCGATTCCTTCACTCAGCAAAGACCTCAAGCAGTGATGGCGACAGCACAAGTACTGTTCCATCGGTTTTACTGCAAGAAATCATTTGCACGGTTTAGCGCTAAGGTAAATAGGTTTGTCTCCAGTTTACTGCAGCCTAACCATTCTCGGACTTTTACGAGCTGAGCTAATGAGCCTCTTCGATTTTCTTCTTCTTGCAGAGAGTTGCTGCTAGTTGTGTTTGGTTGGCTGGGAAGTTGGAGGAGAGCCCAAGAAGATCAAAGCATATTATATTTGTCTTCCATAGAATGGAATGCAGGAGAGAAAACCTACCAATAGAATTCTTGGATGTATTTTCAACGGTATGTTTTGTTCAAGTAACCAGAACTCTAGTCCCCATATCCTATTTTCCTGGAAATTTTTGTACCTTCAGATTTCTTAATATTTGTGGCAGAAAAAAACTTGAAACTTAGAATGGCATCTGTACCTTAGTTTTTGCATTATTACTGCTGTACCATATTTTGTTGTTGCAGCTCTTTGTTCCATGGATAGTTAATTGAAAGCTGCTACTCATCTTTGTTGCAGAAATATACAGAGTTGAGGCATGATCTGATAAGGACTGAACGTCATCTGCTGAAGGAGATGGGGTTTATTTGCCATGTTGAACACCCGCACAAGTTCATCTCGAACTACCTTGCAACACTTGAAGCCCCTGAGCTGACACAAGAAGCGTGGAACCTTGCCAATGATAGGTACTTTGTTCGATCATGGATTATCTTATTGTTATTAACTATATTCATGTTGCGTGTCTGATCTGCAAATTATTTATTCTAATATGTTAATCGATGCTCCTGCTACATGCTGTGATGCGGTACTGCTGCAGCCTGGTCTGGGCCCCAGGTGCACGTGCACTTGTTCGTAGGGAATGTACTTGCTAGATCTTTCTTTAAGGGAGATGTAAAATTATAGGGATCTAAAACGTCTTATAGTAGTTTACGGAGGGAGTGGTTCATTAGATGCTTTCCTGTTTTCTTGGTATAATGCTTGTTCATTAAAGCCTTGCATTTTACTTGATATCAAGTTTCATTGTTCATCTGCCTTTTCTTCTTTTGAGGGACGTTTGCATCTGCCTTTTCATCTGTACTTAGTTATCCACTCTTACTAACAAGTCTACGTTTGTTATATCAGCTTGCGGACAACTCTTTGTGTACGGTTTAAGAGTGAAGTAGTAGCATGCGGAGTTGTGTATGCTGCAGCTAGGAGGCACCGGGTTCCCCTCCCTGAAGAGCCTCCTTGGTGGACAGTCTTTGATGCTGATGAGGCAGCAATTCAGGAAGTTTGCAGGGTTCTTGCTCACCTCTACAGCCTCCCAAAGGCACAATACATACCAGTGTATAAAGATAATGATTCCTTCAGTGTTAGAAGGGCCCCGGATACACACGCGTCTAAGGTAAGGAACATCACTATAAAGTATCTTGTTGCTTTTGAAGTTATTTTCTATTGATTACTGGATTTTTTTGCACTTCTATACAGGAGAGTCCAGCAAGTGCTGTTGCTAGCGATAGGGGTACTCCAGTACCTTCGAGTTCTAGCCAGGAGAAGAATTCACTGACCAAGGCAGGACGAGAGAAAGTGAAGGAAAACAGTGATATCAAGGATAAGCCGTTGCCTGCTGAGCTAAATGGAAAAGGAGACCAGGCAGCGAATTCGAAGAGTGACAGGTCAGAGCCTAATGTCGACCGTGCTGAGGAAAGAGAAAGAAGTAGATCAAGAGGCCGTGACCGTGATATTAGGGGTAGAGATTCTGATCACGAGAGGGAGCGTGATAGAGCCAAGAGGCACCGGTCGAGAGACAAAAGTTCAGGTACTATCATGAACATTTCTGTTGGGACTACACTATTTGAGATGTAATGCGTTGTACTCATATTGCATTATCCCCCTCCAATGCAGGATACTCGGACAAGGAGAAGTCAAGGCACCGCTCGTCACGCGGTACGTACATTTGTTCTGCAAGCCTCACTTCAATCCCATAGTGCCCCCCACTAAAAAATCATGTTTCTCATCTGTCTCGTTTGTTGCCTCTCCAGACCGTGCCGGCTACTACTCGTCTGGAGACAAAGATCATCGGCACAGGCGCCATTGATCCAGCCGAGCTTCCCTCTTGTAAGAACATCCGCAGAGAGAGGGCATGAAGCTCCTGACAAAGTGCGAGAAGAATTTGGTTTCATCTGGTGTTACACTGTGTGTGCCATTAGCAAATCAGTCCAATCTGTATCACTTTGCAACAGAGAAACAGAGCGCTTGTCAATAATTTACCTGTAGTTTATCAGAGGGAACAAAGACAAGGTGTCTCCCTGCCACTTTTGACATGAATGGCTTTTGCGAGATGAAGGAGACGAAGGATTTGAGGAATTACGGCATGATAACTTTGTTTTTTACTGCCTGTGGGCGCATGAAGAACTTCCTAGCTGGATATGCATTGATATTGTTGTACTTTGTTTCTGGACTAATGTGGATGTGTTGTAATTCTTGTGTTTGAAGATGCCATGTGATCTCTTAGCTAATTTATACTCCCTCCGTCCAAAATTACTTGTCTTAGATTTGTCTGGTCGGAGGTAATACTAATATAAATTTCATGTAGGAATTAAGATGTATATTTTAATCTAATTGCACATTTGCTGTTATGGTTTTGAAATGGGGTTGCGCATGATTATAATTGTTGTAGTAGATTGCAAGAGAATTATGTTGCCAAGCGTTTGAATTAAATTCTAAGTTGGTTTTGCAAACGCCTAATCGCAAGAAGATAGTCCATTTTAGAAAGATGAGGAAAGGATAAGGCGCCATCCGGCTGTAGCAACTCCGGCGGCCTCTGAGTTTTGCAGTGGATAGACCAAGCAAATCAGCGTCACGCAGGTTGTCCATGACTGCGGGCCGTAATCTGTCCCCGCCAAAGAAAAGAGAGATCTAATCTGTCCTGGTGTTGTAACTTGGTAGTTGTTGAAAGTTCAGGTTCAGATATGGAAAGTTCAGGTTCACAAACGGGAATAAGAAGCCACAGCAAGTCCGTGATTCCCCTCAATCCCTAATTCGTTCCTCAAATCCATCGTCTCCTGCTCGGCTGCTTCATCTCGCCGCCAGCTCTTCATAGATCCACCCCGGTCGGCGCATCCCGCCCCCGTTGTGGATCGGCACGCAGAACCGAATTACGCGGCTGTAAGCGTCTATTTCCTCAGTTGGTACTACAGTATTTGATTGATCTCTGTGACTCCGAAGATTATCTTCTTCATCTTCTTTTGAGAACTCGTCTACTTCTCGCTGACCCTTTCCCACCATCTCTCCATCAGATAACCATAGTGTCTGCCAGTAATTGGATCTCTTTTTTATTTGCACATAAGACACTGCAATTATTGATTTCCAGTTTGGAGTTCGATACTACTCCCTCCGTTCCATAATTCTTTTGGACTAAAAAACCACAACAAGAATTATGAAACATAGGGAGTACTGACAATACAATTTTGTAAACAAAAAAGGGAGAATTTTGGTTCAGAAATCAGTTAACCCAACAACTCTCTCACCTCCTCCGGAGATTCTCTGAAACAAGCCCCTCTCCCTCCTTTTCTTTGTAAGTTTCCTCTTTCCAACCGCAGCCGAAATCCTAATAGCCGACCTTCTCAATTTCCTGAACCGATTAGATTGTACCCCTTATGTAACCACATGCAAGCAAGTTGGTTATTCCTGTGAGTAGTGACTATGGCATCACAAGGAGAACTTGTTGAAATCCAATCTGTGTTCACAAGAAAGACTGGATGCATTGGCCGCAATATATAGCACTAGAAAAATATATTTTGGAGAACATTGCATGCCACATTTTATCAAAAAGTTGGATTCATACTTATGATTGAGTTCTCGTATGTTCGTTTTAGCAAAGATCTAATTCTTAGAAGGGGCAAAAAATTATATTAATGATGTATGAAAAAAAAGCTTGTTTCTAGAAGTGTTTCTTTTTCTACGCGTAGCACCTACTTTTAAATTTTTCTTTGGGCCTCCAATATCTTACTAGGAATATGGCGCTCTACTAAACATTTCTATCCATTTATTATTTGCTCCAGGACTGCAAAGATGCAGAAAGAGAAGAGGAAGAGGGGCCATGAAGCCACTCGCGACTCATTGGTTTCAAGGGCCACGCCTCGCGAAACACGCATTATAGAGCGAGAGAAGAGGAAGAGGGATCAAGAATTCAGTCGTGGCTCATTGGTTTCAAGTGCTACTCCTCGCGAAATACGCATTATAGAGCGGGAGAAGAGGAAGAGGAACCAAGAACCAAGTAGTGGCTCATTGGTTTCAAGTGCTACTCCTCGCGGAACACACATTATAGAGCGAAAGAAGAGGAAGAGGGTCCAAGAAGCCAGTCGTGGCTCATTGCTTTCAATTGTTACTCCTGACGGTGAACCATTATTTCAGCTGTAAGCATCTATTTTAATTTGCTATTCCCTCCGTCCCATAATATAAGAGCGTTTTTGACACTACACTAGTGTAAAAAACGCTCTTATAACATGAGACGGAGGAAGTAATATTTAGTGGTAGTTGTGCATGGATCAGTTCGAGTCGAGTATTTGATTGATCTCTGCGACTCAAAATATTTTCTTCTTCCTCTTCTTTTGAGATCTCACATACTTCTCTTTGACTCTTTCCCACTATCTTTCCGTCATAACCAGTAGTGCTAGGAACTGGCTGCAAGTAATTCCACAAACACATGCAGATAGTACTTCTGTTTTGGTTTCCAACTGTCGCTGAGGAAAGGCCCTTAATTTTGTCTTCGATACTGGTAACTAGTATTAGTAATAATTGAAAATTTATAATACAGAGTATGAACAAAAATGAGAATTTTCTTTTGGAAATCAGTTAACCCGACATCTCTAACCTCACTCCCTTTGGAGATTTCCTCAAACAAGCCCTTACTCAATGCATTGGCTACAATTGCACTAGGAAATGATATTTTAGGTACCATTGCATACTAAGATATTCCATGTTTTTATATCAAGGAAAGTTAGAAGGATGAGGCGTTTTATTAAAAAGTTACTCCCTCCGTTCCGAATTATAAGATGTTCTAACTTTTTTCCGAATCGGATGTATACAGACTCGTTTTAGTATGTATGCTCACTTATTTCAGTCCTCATGTAGTTCATATTGAAATTTCCGGAACATCTTATATTGGTGAATGGGGGGAGTATTTTAGTACTTATGAGTTCTCAACTTCTCATATGTACCTTTTAGCAAAGATGAAATTCTTAGAAGGGACAAAAAATTATATTAATGATTCTCTACAACTTTCTTTTCCATGCATAGGCCTTATTTTTAATTTTAATTGGCCTTTTTAGATTTCGCCTTTGGACCTCTAATATTTACCAGGGATATGATTCTCTACTAAGCATTCCTGGCCAATTATATTTTGCTTCAGGCCGACAGAGAAGAGCAAGATGGACTATGTGCTTTCAACTGTTACTCCTCGCCAAAGACGCAATATAGAACGAATGGTGCAACGTGAGTCAGTGATTTCATGTTTGTTGGTTCTTTCTTCTCTTGCATATATTGCTTTTACTATTATAGAGAACTCACGGTCGTGGTTTACCATGTTCTTTAATTAGTCAACAAGACCATGGACAAGTGCAATGAAAATTATTTGGAACGATTTGGACGTCCTGATCCACCTGTTCCGAGCCGGATTTTTGTAGAGAAGCCATTTGGTTATACAGATGCAGTTTCTGATGATTCATTGACTTCCAAGGTTGTCTCGCTTGCTTTATATGATGGTAATGCGTCCTTCCGAGTCTGATTTTTTTAATTTGTATTTAATCATCACTAGTTCATGATCTAAATGACGATTTTATACAGGAGATAAGTTGTTATTTGCATGCTCGGGCGTAGCTTTACAACACGAGGAAACGACGTTTCCAGTAGTGTCAAGATTTGTCACTTCAAAACGTTTGGTTACAGAATTTGAAAAAAACAGAAACAGAGCTGATAATTTGAAGGTTGGTGCTGCTAATCGCCGTGTTTTCAATTTTTGCCTCTGTTTTTCAAGGTAAATGTGATCGATTGGGCTGATGCACACTACTCTTTTCACTGTAGATTAGTGTGCGCCTTCCCAACAAAGCAAGTTTCGATGGGTTCTTGGGACTATATAGTCATATTGCGATTGTCACGTCCTTCCGCTTCGCAAAAGTACTTCCTGTAGATCTGCACTCCCATATAGATTGGCAGCATGATCTAGTAGCTGTTGGGCGAGCCTTTAGCTCGGGCACTTTGATGACCACTGCCAGGAAGCCTATTGATATCCTGTCACAGCAGCAAGCTAAAGATGCTCTGATCCCTTTCCCTTGTCCTATCACAGAGGTAAGCTGTTCATTGTTTCCTACTCCCTACGTCCCAAAATAAGTGTCTCAACTTTGTACTAACTTTTATTTCGGGACGGAGGGAGTACTTTTTTGGCATGATGAAAAAATGTGGAACAAAATTATTGCGCTGTAATCCCAACCCCTTTTATTTTGTCATTCTAACTTTGGGCACCAAAGTCATTTTTTCCTTTGAGATCCTTACTGCTTTATTCTTTTTGGCTCTAGGCTGGACTTGGAGGGCCAGTTATTAATCTAGCTGGGGACGTTGTGGGATTGAGCATTGAGGTTGACATCGATAAGGAAACTACCTGGTTCCTACCGCGTGTTGCGCTTCGTGTACACTTGGAATATTTGGAGAAGCTCAGGTATGTCTCCTTTGCTTCTAGCACTTATGATTATGAGCTACATCATCCCCAATTTGTGCATCTATATTTGTTTTGTTCAAAACACACCTCCTGTTCTAGTTCCTCCCTTGTAAGGCGAACCATATTTTGATACAAGCATTGAAGGGATTTTAAGTGTTCTCACAAATATCATATGAAGAGTTGAATAAGATAACATATTGTATGCAACTATCATAAGAAATAGACCTCACACTTAACAAAATATTAACTATTTTGTATTTTCCCTATGACCATAAGAGTGATCAGAACATGACAGAAAATTAGGAGAGTACTGTTCATAAATAAATGTCCACAAATAAGCATATCCTCACAAATTAACATTATTCATTCTTTATCTAAGTTGTCAACTAAACGTCTAAACCTGCCAACTGAATAATGGAATCACTTGTCAACCCTCAAACACTTGGAAAAAATGTAAGTGAAAAACCCCATGACCAATTAATTATATCTCAATAACGAAGTGGTAATATGAAAAACAGCTCCCTGTTGATACTGCATACACTACTGCCTACATTTTGGTGCTTCAAGAGATCATAGAAGAAACCAGTAGGGCTTTGGGAGTTCATAAATCTAAAATAACAAAAAATAGATACAAATGTACAGAGGGGAGAAAATTTCTTACAAAGCTTGGTGTAGGGGTGAAGATGAGACTGGCACTGATACTGCAGAGCACTTCTGTGCAGCAAACTTAGAACCTTCTGAGTTTTGGGAGGAAGAACCAGTTGTTTCAAGATGAACAAGTAGAGGATCCTGCATAAGTGATCCTGCATCAGAACTACAAATGCAGCCAAAAGCTTAAGCCAGGTTAGAAAACCCGCCCAACTAGAAATTCTCACAAGGAGCCCGAGCACATCAAGTTTGAAGATTATGTCCCCGGTCGATGAGTACTGTTTTCCGTGTGATTTTGGCATAAGTGATGAAGATGATGCACCAAGGCTGCCATCCTGGAAGGAAGAGTAGGAAGAAGGTAAGAAGGAGAGGATATGGTATGATCCATCAAGGCCATGTATTGTGAAACATATAAGCACATAATATTCCCCGTGCTGTGTCCTAACCATTGGCCTCATACAAATGGGCATGATATTTCTCCCTGTTTTAGAGAAAAGAAAGGTAAGAAACAAACTGCCATGAGGAAAGGCCTGTTTGAGGTGCCACTAAAAAGACACTTCTAGGATTGGTACAGTCACATGCAAAGAACTGCAAGATGCAAGGGCACAGGATCAACAATTGTGGTGTCCTTTGAAACCTAAGTTCCAAATGAGGCTGAACAAGCATCGTGTATGTCCGTTGATTCCATGGTTACTTACATTGCATTGCATGGTTACATTCATTTCATTTGTAGGAAAATACTTCTAACTAATATTGTTGTGTAGGAAAATAGAACAAACTACTCGAGGCTGGATCTTCAATGGCTGCAACGCACAAAGGCCACCAAGGGTACCTGCTGCTCTCGCACCGCACCAACTCCTCCTCCAAGAATAAATGAGTCAAGATGCATAGCTTCTAGGTCAAGGAAGAGGGCAGCACCAGCTACATCAACAGCACCACCACCTCTCAAGAAGAGCAGGACCAACACATCTTCTCGCAACAAAGAGTAGCACCCGCCAAGAAGAAGAACACAACTATTCTCGCAATGGATCAAGGTCTTCTCCAGCAAAGAACACCAGGTCATCAAGGTCTTCTCCAGCAAAGAACACCAGGTCAGCTACTGCCAATAGAGCTGGCACTGGATCTTTCATTGCTCCTAGACAGGCTGCTGCCAATAGAGCTGCTACAAGTGCTGTGCATGATGGGTCAAAGAGGGTCAGGAAGCCATCTAATAGGCTGAAAGATTACTTTTATGCAAGTGGCAACTAGCTGAAGTTGTTGAACTCCAAGTTCTTGATACTGTTTGATTTGGTTTGTAATAACATTGCCTCACTAAGTACTTGATACTGCACTCTTTGATTTGGTTTGTAATATGGTACTGTATGTGGATTCTGCACTTGTTTGCAACTTCAATTCATCTGCAACTTTTATCTATATGTGGATTCAACACTTGATATACACCTTACAGATAGAAACATCCAAATCTCATAGATAGATAGATAGATAGTCTCATAGATTACATCCAAATCTCACAAATACTACAAGTCCCTCTCAATTTGACTTACAGATAGAAAGATAGATAGAAAGATAGATAGCAAGATAGATAGCAAGATAGATAGCTAGATTGACATATCAGTCATAGCGCTCAAAGAAACGGACCCACTTGGTCCTAGTTGCTGGATGAGGAGCCATGATCGCCTCATCCTGCCCACCTAATGATCTCGATGAATGACCTTCCCCGCCACCAGTGAAAACCAGCTCTAGTTCTTCATCATTGCACTTCTCCAAGACCTTGTTGGCGAGTCGGCGGTTGAACTCCTCTTGCTGCTCATCCCTGGGCCGCTCTAGTTCCCTCGCCTGTGCCTCCTCCTCCTCCTCTCCTCTTGCTGCTGCTGTCCCTACCTCCACAGCCTCCCCTCTTCCTCTCGTGACATCTCCCATGTCGATCCATCTGTAGGGTTTCTTTTGGGTGGCGGTTGGTGGAGTGACTGGAAAGTGTGGGGTGGGGAGGGTTTATATTGAGAGATGGATGGGGATTGGGGTTAGTAGGCCTAGGGTTGCATTTGGTCGAGAGAGTAGTGGGCAAGAAGCCCAATTACCCATGTAAATAATATATGAAGGATAACAAATAACATATAAAAGATATAAGATCAAGTTGAACACTAAATAGCATAGGAGATCCATTTCCACTACTTAATAGCATAGGAGATCCATTTCCACTACTTAATAGCATAGGAGATCCATTACAACACTTAATAGCATAGGTGATCCATTACAACTTAACAACATAGGAAATAAGGTTCTTACACACTAGGTTAAACTTCACATTCCCCCAAAATGTACACCCATAATTACTTGAAATCATGCCAGGCCACATCCTTATATAAAGGCCTTTGGATGTACTTACTTCACCAACATATCACAACAAGTTCAAGACTCAAGGATGGCCTTGATTTGCTCTAACTTCTCCTTGTTGCCATACCCTTCATTCAGCAGCTCAAAGAACAACAAGCTCAAGCTTTGCCTTCTCCTTCTTAAGAACATCTCTCACAACTTCAACATCCTTCATAGCCTTCCTAGTGTTCTTGATGATATCAGCTTGGCTCTGCAAAATGCACCTCTGCTCTTTTGCAAGTTTGAGCTTTTCCATCTGCACCTCCAACATGGCTTTCTCCTCTAGCTCCTTCTTCTTCTTCTCAAGCTCTTCCTCCTCCACTTATTTCTTGTCCACCCTACCATCCTGCCAATCAAACATCTTGGATACATCATCAACAAGCTTGGTGTACTCAATGCAAAGCTTGTCATTTTCAGTCCTCAACTTGGCCAACTCCCTTTCATGTTCACTCTTAAGCCTGGCCAACTCCTGCTCAAACTTCTCCTTGTCCTGTACCCTTCCAAAGTTCTGCTCATGGAACATCTCCCATAGCTTGCACAAACATCTCTGAAGAACAGTTGGCCAAGGCCCATCAACCCACTCTGCAAGACCACAATTCACACCATTTTCCTGCTTTGTAAATGTGAAAAGTTATTACAATGCCATTAGTAAGTTTCCAAAGTGGCAAAAATACATATGTGTCTGTCATATCAAACAAACTGCTGCATCATATCAAACATCACTGAAAATCCATAGCAGAAAACTTAATTGGCATCTAACCTGGACTGGGCAGCCATAGAAACGCCTCCCTGTAACAGGCCCTTCAAAAGCAACACGCTTAATAGGCCTCAGTTGGTGCAGAATGCACTTGGGATGAGCAAGCTCAAGTTGGCCACGTAAAAGGGGCTCCATAAAGGGTGTCCGTTCCTCCCGCAACCATAATAACCAACAAAACTAGTTTCAATCTGCACTCAATACCAGAATCAACTTGCACTGTTCATTAAATCCCCAAATCAGCATGAACCCTAACATTGTACAGAGATGAACCCTAGGTTACCTAAATCTTACAATCAAACCGCACCCTCACTAATCAAGAACAGTATCACATACACAACAACAACACTACACTAAGCAACATCCATGGCTGTAGCCTAAGCTACTAGCACCTAACCCTAACCCTAACCCTAGGTGGCAAAGAACTTACCATAAGTCCCATGTCCATGCTGACAGCCTCGCACTCCTCCTCCGAGCTGGTTTCCTCATCGTTCCAAGAAGGCATTGCGGCAAGGAGGTCGACGGTCACCGGCCTCGAAGACGGCGCGCGGCGGCGAGCTCGTACTGGAGCAGGGGAGTGAGAGCAGAGGAGTGAGCGAGCAACGAGAGAGTGAGCGAGTGTGTGATCCCGACCGACCGAGCGGGTATATTTACCCCACTTCCGACCGGGCCGGTCGGCTAACGGTCGTGAACTCCGCGCCGTTAGCAGCATGGCCATGTAATGGCTGATGGGCCCAGGCCGTAAAAACGTTTAAATCGCTAGTCACCGTGGGTTTGGGTTTTTGAAACAATGACCGCGCGTTTGGTAGCTTTCGAGAAAATTAAAAAAGTGGTAGTTTTTTGGAACCCTAACCTGTAAACTGGTAGCTTTATGCTATTTACTCGTGTGCAGGAGATGTGAGATATTTTTCATGTACATGCCTACTTATAAAGTGGCATAAAAATGGTAAGCCTGTTATCCTTACTTCGGCCAGTTTGGTTAGAAGTCAGGTTGATGAAGACAAGATTGATGAGAAACTGAAGGTTGCTGCTCCTAATTACTTTCCTTATTCTCTGGAGTGAGATGATGGCTAATTGAGTTGACTTTATCTACCATTTCAGATTAAGGTACTTCTCCCACCGAAACAGGTCGTTGATGGGACACTGGAACTGTACCATTCAGATTATAACATTGCTGTCATCAGTCTTCAGAAGCCTCTATATGGTATTCGTCCGGAGAATATTTTCGGCATGGTGGAACGAACACGGAGAGTAGTTGCTATAGGGCGCGAGGCTGAGGATGGATTATTGATGGGGACAATTGGTAAATTGGTCAAGAAGTGTCCGGATGAGAAACTTAACTGCAAAGACCTTAAGCTCTCTACATGTAAAATCAAGAAGGTACATTGGTGAATCCCCCCTCCCCCCTAATGGTAACCGATAATCTAGTATAGATAGGTGTGACATAATCTATGTGTGCTTCCCCTGTAATCTATTGATACACACACTTAGTTATCATCATAATCTATCCAAGGCATTACAACTTCTCCATACTATTTCTTGTACTAGGTTGGGATTGGAGGGCCCCTTGTTAATTTTGATAATGGGTATTTTGTTGGCATGAAATTCTATGGTGAAACTTCTGTAACTCCTTACCTGCCGAGGGCAATCATCGTGGAAGTTTTAAGCGGGATTGATCTCCCATCTCAAAGGTACATCTTTCCCTGTTTTGTTATCTCATTTATATCTGTCTTAGGTGTCGTGGTTCTAAGTCTGACAGTAGAATGGGGGGTAGGTATGGAGAGGCAAGATACTAGCTATGGAGTAGTTGTATATGCACGAGTTTTACGAGTTCAGGCCCTTCTCGGAGGAAGTAACTCAAGGAAATATGCCCTAGAGGCAATAATAAAGTTATTATTTATTTCCTTATTTCATGATAAATGTTTATTATTCATGCTAGAATTGTATTAACCGTAAACATAATACATGTGTGAATACATAGACAAACAGAGTGTCACTAGTATGCCTCTACTTGACTAGCTCGTTAATCAAAGATGGTTATGTTTCCTAACCATAGACATGAGTTGTCATTTGATTAACGGGATCACATCATTAGGAGAATGATCTGATTGACATGACCCATTCCGTTAGCCTAGCACTTGATCGCTTAGTATGTTGCTATTGCTTTCTTCATGACTTATACATGTTCCTCGTAACTATGAGATTATGCAACTCCTGTTTACGGAGGAACACTTTGGTGCTACCAAACGCCACAACGAATCGGGTGATTATAAAGGAGTACTACAGGTGTCTCCAAAGGTACATGTTGGGTTGGCGATTTCGAGATTAGGTTTTGTCACTCCGATTGTCGGAGAGGTATCTCTCGGCCCTCTCGGTAATGCACATCACTATAAGCCTTGCAAGCAATGTAGCTAATGAGTTAGTTACGGAATGATGCATTACGTGATCTAGTAAAGAGACTTTGCGGTGACGAGATTGAACTAGGTATTGGATACCGACGATCGAATCTCGGCAAGTAACATACCGATGACAAAGGGAACAACGTATGTTGTTATGCGGTTTGACCGATAAAGATCTTCGAGAATATGTAGGAGCCAATATGGGCATCCAGGTCCCGCTATTGGTTATTGACCAATAATAGTTCTAGGTCATGTCTACATAGTTCTCGAACCCGTAGGGTCCGCACGCTTAAGGTTTCGATGATGCTTATATTATGAGTTTATGAGTTTTGATGTACCGAAGGAGTTCGGAGTCCCGGATGAGATCGGGGACATGACGAGGAGTCTCGAAATGGTCGAGACATAAAGATTCATATATTGGATGATATGTTTAGGCCAAGGGGTCAAGCCCATGAGGCTTTAGGTCGGTGCAAAAGGAGTTTTATGGAGGTTGGGGGCCAAACGCCGGAGACCTCGGCGTCGCCTGGGCCGACGCCGAGGCCCATGGCGTCGGGCCGACGCCAAGGATTGTGGCGTTTGGTCCTGGAGTCCGAGTGGGACTCTTGCCTTTCGGCAAAACCGACTTTGAGGAGGTTTTGCTCCAAGTTTCACCCCGGGCTCAACATATAAATAGAGGGCAGGGCTAGCACCAAAGACACAACAATCGATCCCTTGGATCTCTTAGCCGTGCGGTGCCCCTTCCACGATATTCCACCTCGGTCATATCGTCGCAGAGTTTAGGCGAAGCCCGCGCCGTAGAGCATCATCATCGCCACCACGCCGTCAGGTCGACGGAACTCATCCCCGACACTTTGCTGGATCGGAGTCCGGGATCGCCATCGAGCTGAACGTGTGCAGAACTCGGAGGTGCCGACGCTCGGTGCTTGGATCGGTCGGATCGTGAAGACGCACGACTACATCAACGCGTTGTTATAACGCCCGCTTTCGGTCTCACGAGGGTACGTGGACAGACACTCTCCCCTCTCTCTGCTATGCCATCACCATGGTCTTGTGTGCGTGGGAAAATTGTTGAAATTACTACGCTCCCCAACGGTGGCATCCGAGCCTGGTTTTATGCGTTGATGTCATATGCACGAGTAGAACACAAGTGAGTTGTGGGCGATATAAGTCATACTGCTTACCAAAGATGTCATACTTTGGTTCGGCGGTATTGTGAGATGAAGCGGCCGGACCGACATTACGCCAGACGCTTACGCGAGACTGGTTTCACCGCCGAGCACTCGTTGCTTAAAGGTGACCGGCGGGTGTCTGCTCTCTCACTTTAGTTGAACCGAGTGTGGCTACGCCCGGTCCTTGCGAAGGTTAAAACGGCACCAACTTGACAAACTATCGCTGTGGTTTTGATGCGTAGGTAAGAACGGTTCTTGCTCAGCCCGTAGCAGCCACGTAAAACTTGCAACAACAAAGTAGAGGACGCCTAACTTGTTTTTGCAGGGCATGTTGTGATGTGATGTGGTCAAGACGTGATGCTATATTTTATTGTATGAGATGATCATGTTTTGTAACCGAAGTTATCGGCAATCGGCAGGAGCCATATGGTTGTCGCTTATTGTATGAAATGCAAAAGCCATGTAATTGCTTTACTTTATCACTAAGCGGTAGCGATAGTCGAGAAGCAATAGTTGGCGAGACGACAACGATGCTACGATGGAGATCAAGGTGTCGCGCGGTGACGATGGTGATCATGACGGTAAGCTTGGCGATGGAGATCACAAGCACAAGATGATGATGACCATATCATATCACTTATATTGATTGCATGTGATGTTTATCCTTTTGCATCTTATCTTGCTTTGATTGACGGTAGCATTATAAGATGATCTCTCACCAAAATTATCAAGAAGTGTTCTCCCGAGTATGCACCGCTATGAAAGTTCTTCGTGGCCGAGACACCACGTGATGATCGGTGTGATAGGCTCTACGCTCAAATACAACGGGTGCAAAACAGTTGCGCACGCGAATACTCAGTTAAACTTGACGAGCCTAGCATATAACAGATATGGCCTCGAACACGGAGACCGAAAGGTCGAACGTGAATCATATAGTAGATATGATCAACATAGTGATGTTCACCATTGAAACTACTCCATCTCACGTGATGATCGGACATGGTTTAGTTGATTTGGATCACGTAATCACTTAGATGACTAGAGAGATGTCTATCTAAGTGGGAGTTCTTAAGTGATATGATTAACTGAACTTTATTTATCATGAACTTAGTCCTGGTAGTTTTTTGCAAATTATGTTGTAGATCAATAGCTCGCGTTATTGCTTCCCTATGTTTTTATATGTGTTCCTAGAGAAAATTGTATTGAAAAATGTTAGTAGCAATGATGCGGATTGGATCCGTGATCTGAGGTTTATCCTCATTGCTGCACAGAAGAATTATGTCCTTAATGCACCGCTAGGTGACAGACCTATTGCAGGAGCAGATGCGCACGTTATGAACGCTTTGGCTAGCTCAATATGATGACTACTTGATAGTTTAGTGCACCATGCTTAACGGCTTAGAATCGGGACTTCAAAGACGTTTTGAACGTCATGGACCATAGGAGATGTTCCAGGAATTGAAGTTAATATTTCAAGCAAATACCCGAGTTGAGAGATATGAAGTCTCCAACAAGTTCTATAGCTAAAAGATGGAGGAGAATCGCTCAACTAGTGAGCATGTGCTCAGATTGTCTGGGTACTTCAATCGCTTGAATCAAGTGGGAGTTAATCTTCCAGATAAGATAGTGATTGACAGAATTCTCTAGTCACCATCACCAAGTTAGTAGAATTTCGTGATGAACTATAATATGCAAGGGATGACAAAAGTAATTCCCAAGCTCTTCGTGATGCTGAAATCGACGAAGGTAGAAATCAAGAAAAGAGCATCAAGTGTTGATGATTGACAAGACCACTAGTTTCAAGGAAAAGGGCAAAGGGCAGAAGGGAACTTCAAGAAGAACGGCAAGCAAGTTGTTGTTCGAGTGAAGAAGCCCAGTCTGGACCTAAGCCCGAGACTAAGTGCTTTTGCTGCAATGGAACTGGTCACTGAAGCGGAACTACCCCAAGTATTTGGCGGATAAGAAGGATGGCAAATTGAACAAGAGTATATTTGATATACAGGTTATTGATGTGTGCCTTACTAGTGTTTATAGTAGCCCCGAGTATTTGATACTTGTTCGGTTATCGAGATTAGTAACTCAAACAGAGTTACGTATAAACAGAGACTAGTTGAAGGGAAGTGACGATGAGTGTTGGAAGTAGTTCCAAGATTGATATGATCATCATCGCACACTCCCTATACTTTCGGGATAAGTGTTAAACCTAAATAAATGTTATTTGGTGTTTGCGTTGAGCATGAATATGATTTGATCATGTTTATTGCAAAACGGTTATTCATTTTAAGTCAAAGAATAATTGTTGTTCTATTTAAATGAATAAAACCTTCGATGGTCATACACCCAATGAAAATAGTTTACAAAACGGTTATTCATTTAAAGTCAAAGAATAATTGTTGTTCTGTTTAAATGAATAAAACCTTCAATGGTCATACACCCAATAAAAATAGTTTGTTGGATCTCGATCGTAGTGATACACATATTCATAATATTGATGCCAAAAGATGCAAAGTTAATAATGATAGTGCAACTTATTTGTGGCAATCGCCGCTTGGGTCATATCGGTGTAAACGCATGAAGAAACTCCATACCGATGGACTTTTGGAATCACTTGATTATGAATCACTTGGTACTTGCGAACCGTGCCGTTTGGGCAAGATGACTAAAACTTCGTTCTCCGGAACAATGGAACAAGCTACTGACTTATTGGAAATAATACATACCGATGTATGCGATCCAATGAGTGTTGATGCTCGTGGCAAGTATCGTTATTTTCTGACCTTCACAAGATGATTTGAGCAGATATGGGTATATCTACTTGATGAAACATAAGTCTGAAATAGTTGAAAGGTTCAAAGAATTTCAGAGTGAAGTGGGAAATCATCGTAACAAGAAAATAAAGTTTCTGCGATCTGATCGTGGATTTGAGTTACGAGTTTGGTCTTCAATTAAAACAAAGTGGAATAGTTTCACAGCTCACGCCACATGGAACACCACAACATAATGGTGTGCCCGAACGTCGTAACCGCACTTTACTGGATATGGTGCGATCTATGATGTATCTTACCGATTTACCACTATCGTTTTGGGTTATGCATTAGAGACAGCTGCATTCATGTTTAATAGGGCACCATCTAAATCCGTTGAGATGACACCGTATGAACTATGGTTTAGCAAGAAACCTAAGTCGTTTCTTAAAGCTTGAGTTGCGATGCTTATATGAAAAGGTTTCAACCGATAAGCTCGAACCCAAATCGAAAAGTGCGTCTTCATAGAATACCCAAAGGTAACTATTGGGTACACCTTCTATCACTGATCCGAAGGCAAGTTATTCGTTGCTAAGATGGATCCTTTCTAGAGAAGAAGTTTCTCTCGAAAGAAGTGAGTGGGAGGAAAGGAAAGTAGAACTTGATGAGGTAATTGTACCTTCTCCCTTATTGGAAAGTAGTTCATCACAGAAATCAGTCCCAGTGATTCCTACACCAATCAGTAAGGAAGTTAATGATGATGATCATGAAACTTCAGATCAAGTTGCTACCAAACCTCGTAGGTCTTCCAGAGTAAGATCCGCACTGAGTGGTACGGTAATCATGTTCGGAAGTCATGTTACTAGACCATGATGAACCTACGAACTATGAGGAAGCGATGATGAGCCCAGATTCCGCGAAATGGCTTGAGGCCATGAAATCTGAGATGGGATCCATGTATGAGAACAAAGTGTGGACTTTGATGGAGTTGCCCGATGATCGTCAAGCCATATTATATAAATGGATCTTCAAGAGGAAGACAGATGTTGATAGTAGTATTACTATCTACAAAGCTAGACTTGTCGAAAAAGGTTTTTGACAAAGTTCAAGATGTTGAATACAATGAGATTTTCTCACTCGACGATGCTTAAAAGTCTGTCCGAATCATGTTAGCAATTGCCACATTTTATGAAATCTGGCAATGGATGTCAAAACAACATTCTTTAATGGATTTATTAAAGAAGAGTTGTATATGATGCAACCGAAGGTTTTGTCAATCCTAAAGGAGCTAACAAAATGTGCAAGCTCCAATGATCCATCTATGGACTGGTGCAAGCATCTCAGAGTTGGAATACACGCTTTGATAAGTTGATCAAAGCATATAGTTTTATACGGACTTGCGGTGAAGCCTGTATTTACAATAAAGTGAGTGGGAGCACTACCGCCTTTCTGATAAATATATGTGAGTGACATATTGTTGATCAGAAATGATGTAGAATTTTTCTGGAAAGCATAAAGGAGTATTTTGAAAGGAGTTCTTTAAAAGAAAGATCTTAGTAAAGCTACTTACATATTAAGCATCAAGATCTATTGAGATAAATCAAGACGCTTGATAATTTTTTTCAATAAGTACATACCTTGTCAAGATTTTGAAGTAGTTCAAAATAGAACAGTCAAAGAAAAGTTCTTGCCCGTGTTGCAAAGGTGTGAAATTGAGTAAGACTCAAAACCCGACCACGGCAGAAGATAGAAAGAGAATGAAAGTCATTCCCTATGCATCAGCCATAGGTTCTATAAAGCATGTCATGCTGTGTACCAGATCTATTGCATACCCTACCACTAAGTTTGGCAAGGGAGTGCAATAGCGATCTAGGAGTAGATCAATGGACAGCGGTCAAAATTATCCTTAGTAGAATAAGGATATGTTTCTCGATTATGGAAGTGAAAAAAGGTTCGTCGTAAAGGGTTACGCCGATGCAAGTTTTAACACTAATCTAGATGACTCGAGTCTCAATCTGGATACATATTGAAAGTGGGAGCAATTAGCTAGAGTAGCTCCGCAAGAGCATTGTAGACATAGAAATTTGCAAAATACTTACGGCTCGAATGTGACAGACCGCTGACTAAAATTATCTCACAAGCAAAACATGATCCACACCTTAGTACTCTTTGGGTGTTAATCACATAGCGATGTGAACTAGATTATCGACTCTAGTAAACCCTTTGGGTGTTGGTCACATGTCGATGTGAACTATGGGTGTTAACCACATATAGATGTGAACTATTGATGTTAAAACACATGGCGATGTGAACTAGATTATTGACTCTAGTGCAAGTGGGAGACTGAAGGAAATATGCCCTAGAGGCAATAATAAAGTTATTATTTATTTCCTTATTTCATGATAAATGTTTATTATTCATGCTAGAATTGTATTAACCGGAAACGTAATACATGTGTGAATACATAGACAAACAGAGTGTCACTAGTATGCCTCTACTTGACTAGCTCGTTAATCAAAGATGGTTATGTTTCCTAACCATAGACATGAGTTGTCATTTGATTAACGGGATCACATCATTAGGAGAATGATCTGATTGACATGACCCATTCCGTTAGCCTAGCACTTGATCGCTTAGTATGTTGCTATTGCTTTCTTCATGACTTATACATGTTCCCGTAACTATGAGATTATGCAACTCCTGCTTACGGAGGAACACTTTGGTGCTACCAAACGTCACAACGAATCGGGTGATTATAAAGGAGTACTACAGGTGTCTCCAAAGGTACATGTTGGGTTGGCGATTTCGAGATTAGGTTTTGTCACTCCGATTGTCGGAGAGGTATCTCTGGGCCCTCTCGGTAATGCACATCACTATAAGCCTTGCAAGCAATGTAGCTAATGAGTTAGTTACGGAATGATGCATTACGAACGAGTAAAGAGACTTGCCGGTGACGAGATTGAACTAGGTATTGGATACCGACGATCGAATCTCGGGCAAGTAACATACCGATGACAAAGGGAACAACGATGTTGTTATGCGGTTTGACCGATAAAGATCTTCAGAGAATATGTAGGAGCCAATATGGGCATCCAGGTCCGCTATTGGTTATTGACCAAGAATAGTTCTAGGTCATGTCTACATAGTTCTCGAACCCGTAGGGTCCGCACGCTTAAGGTTTCGATGATGCTTATATTATGAGTTTATGAGTTTTGATGTACCAAGGAGTTCGGAGTCCGGATGAGATCGGGGACATGACGAGGAGTCTCGAAATGGTCGAGACATAAAGATTCATATATTGGATGATATGTTTAGGCTAAGGGTCAAGCCCATGAGGCTTTAGGTCGGTGCAAAAGGAGTTTTGCGGAGGTTGTGGGGCCAACGCCGAGACCTCGGCGTTCGCCTCGGGCCGACGCCAAGGATTGTGGCGTTTGGTCCCGTAGTCCGAGTGGGACTCTTGCCTTTCGGCAAAACCGACTTTGAGGAGGTTTTTGCTCCAAGTTTCGACCCGGGCTCAACATATAAATAGAGGGCAGGGCTAGCACCAAAGACACAACAATTGATCCTTGGATCTCTTAGCCGCAGCGGTGCCCCTTCCACGATATTCCACCTCGGTCATATCGTCGCAGAGTTTAGCGAAGCCTGCGCGCCGTAGAGCATCATCATCGCCACCACGCCGTCGGTCGACGGAACTCATCCCGACACTTTGCTGGATCGAGTCCGGGATCGCCATCGAGCTGAACGTGTGCGAACTCGGAGGTGCCGACGCTCGGTGCTTGGATCGGTCGGATCGTGAAGACGCACGACTACATCAACCGCGTTGTTATAACGCCCGCCGGTCTCACGAGGGTACGTGGACGACACTCTCCCCTCGTTGCTATGTCATCACCATGGTCTTGTGTGTGCGAGGAATTTTTTGAAATTACTACGTTCCCCAACATAACAGCCCCACGCCTCGGAGCCGAAGGCGGTCGACTGGATTATATGCGTAAGAATTACAGGGTGCGAACCCTTCTACCGTGGAGGGGTGGCTTATATAGAGTGCGCCAGACCCCAGCCAGCCCAATGAGCGGAGGGTTAAAGGTACATTAAGGCCAAGCATCTTGGTAACGCCTTACATAAAGTGTCATCAAGACTATAAAGACTACTTAATTACATACCGTTTGGACACCGAGTGGTTCTTGAACTCCTCTTGGTCGAGTGGGTCTTCATGGTCGAGTGTCTTTGAGTCTGTCGAGTGGAATCCTAACAGGTCGACTGGAAGGCAGTTTATTCTAAGGATGTCCTTGGGGAGGGTATCTTGTACAGGTCCATGACCCTACCCTAGGTACATGACTTCATCATTAGCCCCCGAATGGAACGAGGTTTGAGTGAGGAAGGAGTTGATAATCTTTCCGACCTGTTTTTCGTGTTGCGAGTGTGTCTTACTCTGGATCAGTGACCTTTTAGTGATGGTGTCAACTTCTCTTTCAGTCGCCTTGATCCATTCTTTACATATGTCGAGTGAACTTTATGAACTTGGAGATTTCCGAGCGACGGATCAGAGGAAATCTGCCGTCTGACAAGTTGCTCTACTGTTAGCGGATTTAGCGGGATCTGAATTTCGGGAAGCGCGCGAAGCGGAGAAGGCCGCGGTACTCGGATGGGATAAGGCAAGGACGCCTCGATCTCCGCGCCAACTTTTTCGCCACGTATCGCGTCGCGGCGCGATCGCTCTTGGATTTGACAGATTGCCGGGCCTACCATCAGCCACTCGGAAGCGACTTCATATAAGGCACCGGGCGGGGGTCTTTTGAACAGTGTGCCCTCGTTTTTCCCTCCCCCGTCCTCAGATTCATCCGCCGCGCCCGTAACCTGCTCAGCGCCGCTGCTCCGTTCTTGCTTCGCCGGCGACAATGGTGAAGGAGAAGACGGTGGCCTTGGAGCGGGCGAAGAAGGCGATGACGAAGGCGAAGGGGAGAGCGACCAGTCGGGGCGGATCCTCGTCGCGGTCCAGCCTGTCGCAAGGTTGGGTTCAGGGAGATTGGATCCGCTCGACCATCACCCAGAAAGACCTCGACGACCTGGCCAACGAGGGATTGATCCCCCATGGGTCAGCAAGGCTTCCGGGGATGGAGTGGCAGCCACAGCCTCAGGAGGGTGAGTGCGTCCTCTTAGCCACCCATGTTGATCGCGGATTTTCTCTACCGCCGAATCTTTTCTTTCGGGGTTTTCTGAACTTCTTTGGAGCACAACTCCATCACTTCACACCCAACTCCATTGCCTATCTCGCTGCTTTCGTGTCTCTGTGTGAAAACTTCTTGGGCTGTCGGCCACACTGGGGCCTCTTCAAACACATATTCACTTGTCGCTCACAGACGGTGAAAAAGGCTAGTCCGAATGATGAAAGAACCCAAGTAATCCAGATGTGTGGGGGTCTTGGGGTCCAGATGAGGGGTAAAAGTGCCTTTCCGGCCATGATTCTTCCCGATTCAGTTAGAGGGTGGCAGTCGACCTGGTTCTACTGCCAAGACCAGTCGACTGGACTCCCTCCTTTCTCCATGGATCGAGTGAACAAGCCGTCCTCTCTGAAGGTGTTCCCGGAGGAGAAGGTACATGTTAAATTGTTGATAGAGCGTGTAGTCCAGCTCATTCGCGACGGAGTGACCGGCATGGATCTTCTGGAGGTTTTACTTAGACGGCGCATTCAACCGCTCCAATACCGAGGCCACCCGATGTGGATGTATTCTGGTACCGAAGACACCACCCGGGTCCACCCAGAGGAGGTCGACGACGCCACATTGGAGAGGTGGATGACTGCCATCACAAGGAACAAAGATAACCCTCGTGGAGCTAGGAGGATCCCACCACTCACCAATCTTACGAACTGCATAAGGTATGACCACTTATCTCCGACTGTGATCCTGTTGCATTCGCTCTGTTCCGCTGTGAATCGGCCGATTGACTTTCGTCTTGTTTTGCTGTCTTCTAGGCCACCACTGAGATGTACTCGATGCCCAACGGGGCGCAGGAACAAGTCGAAGAAGAAGAAGGAAGCGGAGGTGAAAGCCAGGAGGAATGGGAGTCCGACGGTGTGGAGGGCGAGGGAAACGACAGATCTGATGAAGAGGAGGAGGAGGAGGAAGAGGAGGAAGACGTGGATCCTCCCCACTCGGAAAGACGGTCCAAGCTGACGCATGATCCAGCGGTCGAAGCTGCAGGCTGTCGCGCCCTGGGCGGTCGACAAGCGCCTCGGACAACTTCCCCAAAGGCCGATCAGAAAACCGCCAAAGCAACCCCGAGCAACGTCATGAAAGCTGACGAAGGCCCTGCCCAAGATGAGGATGGTCATTCCCACCATTTCCGGGTAATCAGCAGAACTTGTGTTTTCCTGTTTATCATGGGTGTACTTTTGGTCGACTCGTTTGACTGATCAACTGATTTCTCAAATCTGCAGTGCTGCCACCTCCGAGACCTCAGCTAAGCATGAAGATCAGGACATGGAAGATGCCGCCACCTCCAACCTTGGTATGATCTCTGCAGTTTCACTTTATGGTCGATTGGATTTCTGTTTTTACCTTTGAATCTTTCCTGTAGTTCCACCTCATGTCATTGATCTCCCTGACGACGATGATGAAACACCGCTGAGGAAGAGGAAGGACAAAAGGGTGCCTGCCAGCAAGGCTACTCAAGTTGTATCACTGCCTGAGACGCTGGTTCATGAGGGAGGCGACACCACTCGGGCTTCTGTGACCTTTGTTGTGCCGCTGACGAGTGCCCGGCCTTCGTCGTCGACTGCTGACCCGCCTTCCCTTTTTGCCACACACCACGTCCCGGAAGACCAAGTGAGTGCTGCTAAGGAGGCCATACATGAGCAGGGATCATGATGGAGAAAGTGAAGGTGGTCCGGGAGGCTAGCCAGGCGGCTTATGATGCAAGCTCAGCTCTTCAGAGCAATGTCCAAGTAAGTTGGTCGCTGCTTGTTTTGTTAGGATATGCTACCTGAAATTTCTTCTTTCAAGATTTCCATATTCAGATCTCAGACACCCACTGGGTGGGTGTGTCGATTGAATTTTTGTACTGGTGGGGGCACGCTGAGTGCACCCACTGGGTGTAGTCCCCGAGACTATGGTGGATTGCGGACAGTCGACTATAGTCTTTATACTTTGAACTTCTTCACTCGGTCTGGTCGGGCCATGTCGAATGGATCTTTGGAACCGGTGGGGGCACGCTTAGTGCACCCACTGGGTGTAGTCCCTGAGACTATGGTGGACTGCCGGCAGTCGACTATAGTCTTAGGAACTGTTTTTTTGCCTCTTTCGCCGATTGGTCGAACCGATTAGTAAAACCAAGGGGGCACGCTGAGTGCACCCATCGGGTGTAGTCCCGAGACTCTTGTCGAATGTTTTGATTCGATTGTAGTCTTAGAAATGCTATGATTTTCTTTAGCCACCGGAAGTGACCTGTCTTTGATGTTTTGTCGATTGAGTCTTCGCAGAAATCTTGCGAGCTCGTGGCCCGCTATACCGAATTGGAGAACAAACAGATCCAGCTCAACTTTGACTTGAAGCTTGCTCAGTAGAACTTGCAAAAGGCGAGAGACGAAGCAAAAGGTATGGCTGGTGAGAACTTTGACGACTATCTTTGTCTTTCTACCCATTCTCAACTCTGGGCTTATTGTTATTTTGCAGACAAACTGGAGGAGGCTCTGAAGAAGAAAGACCACGACCTTGCAGAGGCACAGAAGGCGGCTTTGGAGAAAACAAAGCTCGCGGAAGAGAAACTGGTCTCAGTTGGCAAACTCGAAGAGGAGAATACCAAACTGAAGGCTGCTCTCGACGCGACCAATAAGGAGGTTAGCCGATTGAAGAATGACAAAGTTGCTCGATCGACAAGGTCTGGTGAATCTGGGAAGAGGAATGATCTGGAGGTTTATCGGGAGGGCTCGCCAAAAAGTTATTCCTCATGCTCGAAGGTAATCTCTTTTACCTGAGTGTCTAGTTATCACCGACTGATCATAGAACTGTTAACTTGAACCCGAGTTGCATTTACAAAATTCTGTCAGAACTTCGAAGAGGAGACCAGTCGAGTGGAGACAGGCCTGGACCCCATCAACTCTCCCGTGAAGGATGAAGCCGCTATGAACGTGCTCCGACTGGAGTCTCGCATTGCTGGTGTGGGGGACTATCTGCTCGACTGAAAGCTGCGGTGTCGTAGATCGACTCAACACTCTGGCGCACGTGACGCCTGAATGACCTCGAAGTCTTAATGACTCGACTGAACGAGGTTCCAAGTCGAGTGCAAGAATGGAAAAAGTCTTCTGCCAGGTGTGGTGCTGACGTTGCTCTGTCTCTGGTTCGTGTCCACTGCAAGGAGGCGCGGGAGGAAAAGCTGGTGTCCCTCAAAGTTGACGATACCAAGAAGTATGCTTTCCGATCTTTCATGGAGACTTTCATCGCCGCTGCCACCCGGATTGCTGATGGGATCGACCTTGACCAGTTTGTGGCTCCTTCCAGTCCTCCACCTGAGGAGTAAAAAACTTTTATGCTCTACCTTAAATTTGCCTCGGAATGCCGAGTGGTTTTGTAACCGATAAACTTTAACGGGCCTAACTCCCGAGCACTTTCGAATCCATAGGACGTTTATCCGAACTTGGTTTATCATCGAGCGTGCTTTTATTTGCCTTCGATACGAACTTTGCTTTTCATTCAGAATATACTTCAACGCTTGAGCAGCATCTTTGAGGTGAATATCCAGTCGACTTGCACTTCATCGATTTTGCAGGTAGGGATGAAGTACAGGCTGCGGCTGACCTCGTCGTCCTTGCGGATCGGGATGGACCGCACGTGGTACTTATGGTGCAGCTCTGAAGGAGAAGGTAGCAATCGACCTGCACCTCGTCGTCCTTGCGGATTGGGATGGACTGCACGTGGTACTTGTGGTGCAGCTCTGAAGGAGAAGGTAGCAGTCGACCTGCACCTCGTCGTCCTTGCAGATTGGGATGGACTGCACGTTGTACTTGTGGCGCAGCTCCAAAGGAGAAGGTAATTGTTGAACTGCCTCTCGTCATCTTTGCGGATCAGGATGGATTTCTTACTTAGGCGAGTACTGGACTGCGGCTAAGCCCCTGAGTGGGAGGTTTGCTCTCCACTCGGTAGGATTTTTCAATACTTAGGTAGCATCTTGGACTGCAGCTAAGCCCCGAGTGGGAGGTTTGCTCTCCACTCGGTAGGATTTTTCAATACTTAGGCGTAGTCTTGGATCTGCAGCTAAGCCTCCGAGTGGGAGGTTTGCTCTCCACTCTGTAGGATTTTTCAATACTTAGGCTAGATCTTGGACTGCAGCTAAGCCCCCGAGTGAGAGGTTAGCTCTCCACTCGGTAGGATTTTTCAATACTTAGGCGAGTACTGGACTGCAGCTAAGCCCCCGAGTGGGAGGTTTGCTCTCCACTCGGTAGGATTTTTCAATACTTAGGCGAGTACTGGACTGCAGCTAAGCCCCCGAGTGAGAGGTTAGCTCTCCACTCGGTAGGATTTTTGATGGCGTAGCTCCGAAGGAGAAGGTAGCAGTCGACCTGCACCTCGTCGTCCTTGTGAAGCGCACATTGTATTAAATACTTAGGCGAGTACTGGGACTGCAGCTAAGCCCCCGAGTGGGAGGCTGGCTCACCACTTGGTAGGATTTAAAAACACTTAGGCGAGTACTTGGACTGCAGCTAAGCCCCCGAGTGGGAGGCTAGCTCACCACTCGGTAGGATTTAAAATACTTAGGCGAGTACTGGGACTGCAGTAAGCCCCCGAGTGGGAGGTCGGCTCACCACTCGGTAGGATTTAAAATACTTAGGCGAGTACTGGGACTGCAGCTAAGCCCCCGAGTGGGAGGCTGGCTCACCACTCGGTAGGATTTTAAAACACTTAGGCGAAACGGATTCGCAGCTAAGCCCCCGAGTGAGAGGCTGGCTCGACACTCGGTAAGGATTTTTTTACAAACTTAGGCGAAACGGATTCGCAGCTAAGCCACCCACTGGGGGGGGGGATTTTAACAAAAAGTAATAACAATCACTGGGAAAATTATAATCTTCTTGATTTAGATAAACAAACTACAGAGGTACTTTTATTACATCTCACCCGAGTGAGTTCTTAAGTGTAAAAGGGGCGGAGCAGCTCCGCATTCCAGGCTCGAGGCTCATCGATCTGGCGTTCGACGTTGTAAAGATGGTAAGCTCCATTGTGGAGAACTCTGGTGACGATGAAGGGACCTTCCCAAGTGGGAGCGAGCTTGTGTGGTTTCTATTGATCCACTCGGAGGACCAGATCCCCTTCTTGAAAGGCTCGGCTCTTCACATTTCTAGCATGGAATCAACGCAAGTCCTGCTGATAGATGGTCGAGCGGATCAGGGCCATCTCTCTCTCCTCTTCAAGGAGGTCAACTGCATCTTGCCGGGCTTGCTCCGCTTCAGCTTTAGAGTAGAGTTTGACTCGGGGCGCATTGTGAAGCAGGTCACTCGGCAGAACTGCTTCAACTCCATAGACCATAAAGAATGGAGTTCTCCCAGTCGACCGATTAGGAGTGGTCCTCAATCCCCAAAGAACCGACGGAAGTTCATCAACCCACGCTCCTGCTGCATGCTTGAGATCACGCATCAGTCGAGGTTTTAGTCCTTTGAGAATTAGATCATTTGCTCGTTCTGCTTGTCCATTCGACTGGGGGTGAGCGACTGAAGCATAGTCGACTCGCGTGCCCTGAGAGGCGCAAAAGGCTTTGAACTTGTCGGAATCGAAATTTGACCCATTGTCAGTGATGATGTTGTGCGGAACTCCATATCTGAATATCAACTCTCTGATGGAACTGACAGCAGTGCACGCATCAAGGTTCTTGATAGGTTTAGCTTCGATCCACTTCGTAAACTTGTCGACTGCTACAAGCAAATGAGTGAAACCACTCCTGCCAGTTCTCAGTGGTCCAATCATATCCAACCCCCAAACAGCAGAAGGCCAGACGAATGGTCTTCAATGCTGAGGCGGGTTTGTGTGACATATTGGAGTAGAAATGACATCCTTCACACTTGTCGACTATTTCCTTTGCCATTTCCTTTGCCTTTGGCCAGTAAAATCCCGCTCGGTATGCTTTAGCCACGATGGTCCGAGAGGACGCATGGTGACCACAGGTCCCCGAGTGGATATCATCAAGAATTATCTGACCTTCTTCTGGCGTTATGCACTTCGGCTGACTCGGTCACACTTTCTCTGAATAACTGCCCTTGATCACAAAGAAGGCCTTGGATCGTGGACGACCTGTCTAGCCTCTTCTTCATTCTCCGGAGCTCTTTCCTCGGGATATACATGATGTACGGTACTGTCGGTCGGGAGTGATGACCACGACTTCCATGATCAGGTCGACCACGCTGGGACCTCAACTTCATCGGATCGGTGGCACTTTTTGGCTGTGGAGCTTCTTGATGAAAGGATCCTCTTGAATCGACGGTGCAAAGCGGATGTGCTCCAAAAACACATCACTGGGAATGGCTTCCCTCTTGGACCCTATTTTCGCCAAATCATCAGTAGCTTGATTTTTCAGTCGGGGTATATGATGGAGCTCTAACCCCTCAAACTTCTTCTCTAGCTTCCTCACTGCATTACAGTAGCCAGTCATGGCTGGACTTCTGACGTCCCACTCCTTCATCACCTGATTAACTACCAGATCTGAGTCGCCATAGACCATGAGGCGACGGACGCCGAGTGAAATGGCCATTCGCAACCCATACAACAGTGCTTCATATTCTGCTTCATTGTTGGAAGAATCAAAGTGAATCTGGAGCACATATCTGAGCTTATCTCCTCGGGGGGAAACCAATACTACCCCAGCACCGGAACCATTCAACATCTTGGAACCATCAAAGAACATAGTCCAGTGCTCCGAGTGAACTTGAGTCGGTAACTGTTGTTCAATCCACTCGGCGATGAAATCTGCTATTGCTTGGGACTTGATGGCTTTCTTTGCCTCAAACTTGATATCAAGGGGAAGAAGTTCAATCGCCCATTTCGCCACTCGACCAGTTGCGTCTCTGTTGTGCAGAATCTCTGATAATGGGGCGTCACTGACGACTGTAATGGAATGATCAGAGAAGTAATGAGCAACCTTCTTCGCGGTCATATAAATCCCATACACAAGCTTCTGATAATGAGGGTATCTTTGCTTTGACGGGGTTAATACTTGTAAAGATAATATCTTTGGGCACTGAACTTTGAAGGCCTTTCCTTCCTCTTCCCGCTCGACCGTAAGTACTGTACTGACGACTTGTCCTGTGGCTGCAATGTAAAGCAGCAACGGCTCCTTGCTGATTGGGGCAGCAAGCACCGGCTGGGCGGAGCAGAGCTTTGAGCTCTGCAAACTCTGCATCAGCTTCAGGAGTCCACTCGAACTTGTCTGACTTCTTCATCAGTCGGTAAAGAGGCAATGCCTTTTCACCGAGGTGAGAGATGAATCGACTTAAAGCGGCCAAGCATCCAGTAAGCTTTTGGACATTGTGTACACGCACAGGGCGTTTCATTCGGAGTATAGTGCCAACTTTTTCTGGGTTAGCATCGATTCCTCGCTCGTAAACGAAAACCGAGTAACTTTCGCCAGAACTCCGAATGTGCACTTTGATGGATTAAGCTTGATATCATACCTCCGAGATTGGCAAATGTTTCAGCAAGGTCACCAACAGGTCGGAACCTTTCCGTGACTTGACCACAATGTCATCCATGTATGCCTCCACATTCCGACCGATTTAGTGAGTAAACACTTCGAATCATCCTCATGAACGTGGCTTCGCATTCTTGAGGCCGAATGGCATGGTGACATAACAGAAGCACCCGAATGGAGTGATGAAAGCTGTTTTGATCTCGTCGGGTCCATATAGACGGATCTGATGGTACCCGGAATATGCGTCTAAAAAAGACAACCGCTCGCATCCCGCAGTCGAGTCGACTATTTGGTCGATGCGGGGGGAGAGGAAAATGATCTTTCGGTCAGGCCCGATTGATATGTTTGAAGTCGATGCACATGCGTAGTGAATTGTCCTTCTTAGGGACCATGACAACATTGGCGAGCCACTCGGAGTGGTAAATTTCTCGGATAAACTCTGCTGCTAAGAGCCGAGCCACCTCCTCGCCTATGGCATTTCTCTTCTGGACGGCGGACCATCGAAGATGTTCTTTGACAGGTTTGACTTTTGAGTCGACTCGCAGACGATGCTCAGCCAGTTCCCTGGGAACACCTGGCATGTCAGCAGGCTTCCATGCAAAGATGTCCCAGTTCTCACGGAGGAACTGGATGAGCGCTTCTTCCTATTTGGAGTCGAGTGTTGTTGAGATGTGAGTCGGAGCAGCATTGGGATCAGTCGGATGAATATGAATCGGTTTCGTTTCTCCGGACGACTGAAATGCTGACTCCGTGGCGGGCTTCTTGGCTCGCAACAAATCACTCGGGTCTGCAGTTTTCTGGTACTCTTGCAACTCGACCACTGCCATCTGAGCATCAGCGATCTTAGAGCCTTTCTGAAAACACTCTTCTGCCTTTTTCCGATTGCCAGTGAAAGTGATCACACCTTTGGGACCTGGCATCTTTAGCTTGAGGTACACATAACATGGTCGAGCCATGAAACGCGCATATGCTGGCCTCCCCAGAATAGCGTGATAAGCGCTCTGGAAATCCACGACCTCAAAGGTCAACTTTTCCTTACGAAAATTCTTGTAGTCACCAAAAACCACATCGAGAGCAATTTGGCCGAGTGACTCAACCTTCTTTCCAGGAATGACTCCATGGAAGCTCATGTTGCTGGTGCTGAGTCTGGACATCGGAATGCCCATCCCTTTCAACATCTCTGCATACAAAATGTTCAAACCGCTGCCACCATCCATCAAAACTTTGGTCAGTCGAGTACCTTCGACGACCGGATCGACCACCAACGCTTGCCTCCCAGGGGTGGCAATGTTTGTCGGATGATCGGTGGTCGAATGTGATGGCGGTGCAGGACCATTTCAGATAATTGGCGTCGCGAGCGACCATGTTCACTTCTCGGTTGATAACTTTCAATCGACTTTTGCTTTCAACGTCAGCAAAAATCATCAGGGTGGAATTGACCTGGGGGTATCCACCATCACTATCTTCCTTGTCCTCAACTTTGTCCGACCCCTTTTCCTTATCCTTGGGCTGCTTCCCTTGGAACTGCTGAATCAAGAGCCGACACTGTCGAGTGGTATGCTTCGGGTAAATGAGTTTACCCTCTTCATCTTTCTTCGTGTGAATGTGGCATGGCAAGTCCAACACATCATTCCCATCTTGGTCTTTCACCTTCTTGGGGTTCCACGGACCCTTGGGTTTCCCCTTGAACTTTCCTGAGGTCACAACCAAGGTTTCTCCGGGAGCGGCTGGCTCGGCTTTGCGCTTCTGCTTCCGACTGGAGTTCCCTCCGCCGGCTTCATTAGCGGCTGACTTGTACTTACCACTCCGGAACCGATCCTCTTCTTCACCATTAGCATACTTGGTGGCAATCTCCATCATCCCGACTCAGGGTCATATCTCTGTCCGATCAATTTCAAACTCAACTCCTGTTCTTGACACCTTCCTTGAAAGCACAGATTGCTCGGTGATCGACACATTCTCAACTGTGTGGTGCAAGGTAATCCATCTCTGGATGTAATCTCTCAAAGTTTCATTCGACTTACACACACACGACCGCAGCTCATCAACCTGCTGGTCGCTTGCAAGTCCTTCAAATGTCCGACAAACACTCGGGCAAGATCTTCCCAAGTGTAAATCTGCTTTGGTGCTAATCGATTCAACCATGCTCGCCGAACCCTCCAACATAAGGGCAAATGCTTCATAGCTACCTCATCGCTGCCGCCGCTAATCTGGACAGCCACTCGGTAGTCCTCAAGCCAAGTGTCGCTTGGACTCACCGTGAACTTATCGACTCGACCGCCAACCTGAAGTTGGGAGGAATCACCGCGCTCGATGGCCTGCTAAAACACTCCGCCCCGAGACATGAACTCTGCTGCTGGAGGGAACATCTCTGTCATGGCCTTCTCGGTGAGCCCTGTTCCTGTCGACCAAGCCTTGAACGATAATGGATCTCGCATCAAAGGCTGGCTCTCTGGGGTCGACTGGAACCCTTCGCCCAACACTGTGCTGGCATCTGTCATCTTGTTGCCGAGGAGCGTATGATCCACCCCTTGGGGGAGGGGTGGGCACTCGACGTCGATCATTGCGATCGAATCGGTGCTCATACGGCTCGCGGTTCTTGTACTGATCATCACGCCGGCCTCCACGTTCCTCACGCCTCGGGGGCGATCTTGGACTATGGGCCGACTGGACCGAATTCGCAGCGACGGATCTGCTATGAATCCTGTTCCGTGACTGTGATACGACTGAATTTTGATCTCCTGCTGCCCGGAGTAAATCTCTGATCTGTTGCAAACCTCTACCCGCCTCCGACTGGGAAGGCTGAATCGATTCTGCTATACGGGCTGCAGCTGCTAAATTCTGAATCGGAGTTCGATATACCTGAGTCGGTTGTGGAAAGAGCTGACGTCGACTGGATTCTGGAACCCGTGGTCGCGTGCGCTCGTCGAGAACTCGCTGGAGGTTCTCCAGTTGAGTGCGCTCGGCCAGGTTGGCCAAGCGCGCATCCTCCAAGGCACGAGCCTCGGGGGTTTCTCTAATGATAGGAGTGTGAAGCGCATCCATGTTTCGGCGGCGAAGTTCCTCCCTCTGCAGCGAGGTGAGGGGCTCGGGTTGGTACTCTTCGTGATCTTGCGTCGGATCGCCTCCACCGTCGCCTCCGTCGATGCGGGGGAATCCAGGAGGACTGCATGGTCCGTCGACCATCAGAAACTCTGCTGCCGGATCGCTGCTATCGCACTCGGATGCAGTCTCTGTGGAGCCAGTCGACAGATCGAACATGCCGTAGAGAGATTCATCGGGCTCGATTGCCGTAACTTGGGAAGTGGCCGACTGGCGAGCCATCGCATGCCTCACCCACCGCTGAAGCCTCGACCGACCGGAGCGCTTGCGCCGGCGGGAGACTGGGAGTGAGGACGGCACAAGAACCGACCCATACTGGGTCGACGGTTGCCGCAGGAGGACGCCGCGGACGCACGCGTGAAAGTGCGTTGCCCCGCGGACGGGGAGCGCGTCGACGTCGAGAGGAGCCTCCTGAAGCCAAGTGGAGTCGTCGGCGATGAACGTGAGCGCACCGAGACGGATCTCGCGGCCATCGACCAAAACTCCACCTGAAATCATGATGTAGGAGATCGAAAGAATCCCAACTTCTCCAACAAATCGCTAGAACACCTGCCCCAAGGTGGGCGCCAACTGTCGTGGTTCTAAGTCTGACAGTAGAATGGGGGTAGGTATGGAGAGGCAAGATACTAGCTATGGAGTAGTTGTATACGCACGAGTTTTACGAGTTCAGGCCCTCCTCGGAGGAAGTAACAACCCCACGTCTCGGAGCCCGGAGGCGGTCGACTGGATTATATGCGTAGGAATTACAGGGGTGCGAACCCTTCTACCTGTAGAGGGGGTGGCTTATATAGAGTGCGCCAGGACCCCAACCAGCCCACATAGCGGAGGGTTAAAGGTACATTAAGGCCAGGCGTTACTGGTAACGCCTTACATAAAGTGTCATCAAGACTATAAAGACTACTTAATTACAGACCGTTTGGACACCGAGTGGTTCTTGAACTCCTCTTGGTCGAGTGGGTCTTCATGGTCGAGTGTCTTTGAGTCTGTCGAGTGGAATCCTACCAGGTCGACTGGAAGGCAGTTTATTCTAAGGATGTTCTTGGGGAGGGTATCTTGGACAGGTCCATGACCCTACCCTAGGTACATGACTTCATCATTGGATTCTTGTTGTCTAGATATATATATATCGATTCGACGTGCTTACATTAATATTTTCTTTCTTTCTATGACAAAGAGGAATGGACCATGCCACTGACATAATGGGTGACGCAACAGTTAAGAAAAACAGGTATTTGTGCTGTTTCGCACTGCAAATTCATTTAGTATTTGTTTTAACATGAATTTGCACTAAAAAGAATTTGGACGACAGGTGGCCGGTGCCTAAGCCATATTGGTGCCATCCCCTATTCGATGATGATTGCATTTTTATGGAAGGCAACTCCAGTAGTGCTATACTCTGTCTACCGTTGCCCTCATCTTGTTGTCCCGTTCCACTTGCCTAGCAACTACTTCAAGGTGATACTTTGTAGATTTATTATTCGCCGATCCCCCGATAGTCCGCGACAATTAATATGGATCAGAGGGAGTATATTATTATGGTGTTCTGATGGTTCTGCATAATTAAGAATTAGAACAAAGAAGCTGCAGACACTGTCTCGATTGTTATCACCTTGACTTTGTTTGACATGGACTTCTAGTTATTATTTTTGTGCATGTGGTGATGCCAACTGTGGATATGTGCTTGAATGATGAAATACTCAAGACAAGATATTTTTCTTTTTAATTTATTTAGTGAGCACCCCAAATTGTGTCTTAAGTTTCTAGAAGACAGAGGGTAAAACTCAAGAATATAGGCAAGCTCCCACCACATGCCAGTGAGTAGCGAACAACACTCCAACTCAAACGCACACAATACAACTCCAACGCATAAGGGCATGTCCTACACTGGCCAACAAGGATTCACCTCCAAAGAGCAACAACTCAAAACAAAATCTCCTTGCCAATGCACCAACCACTCTTGATTGCTGAAAAGAGTTGGCGGGTGGGTGGCAAACTAGGACGACCTCAAGAAAGTCATCATACTGGACTTACCCGTGACATCGTACATAGTGTCCTTACAACAATCCAGAACTTGCCCATGACATCGTACATAGTACAACAATCCAGAACCTTCCCGTGACATTGTACATAGTGTCCTTGACGAACAATCCAGAACCACGGCAAACACAAAAGGAACACAAACAAAGACCTCCCTCCCAAGGGAGGAACGATATCAAGGACGTCGCCATGGCTGATGCGAATCAGAATCTAGACTTTTGCGTAGAGACAACCAAACAAGTGAGAGAGAGCAAGGTGCCGACACACCACATCGTCGCCTCCAAGAAAGGGAAACGACACCCACAGTTGTTGTCGTCGATGGCATCGATCAAAGACGAGTAGGACATTCATCCAAATCGTCTCACCTACATCCCCGCCCACCGAAATGGGGCGCACCATCCATGTCGGTTCACTCCCCCACCATTGCCGCAACACCTGGCAGATGAAGCTGCATTGCCTTGCCCCAGCAACACCACCGTAAAAAACAACCAACACCTCCACACGTAGCCACCACTGCAACCATCTACATCGCCATGGTGCCAAGCAGCCATCGAGGCCCGACAACTCCACAATGTGATCTGCACCATGGTCACCCTTGAAGACGCCCCACAAGGCTAGATCGAACCCACCGCACCGCCTAGAGTTGCGGCCAACCACCAGCAGGCCCTTGCAGGAAACACCACATGTTGTGCCAACGGTGGCCCCCAGACCCTACAAACGTCGGAGCACCAGGCCACACCCACGGCCAAGCCAGCGACACTTTGGCTGCCCAAATGGGCCGGGCCAACCAGGCCGGCCCGCGAGCACGCCGATGCGGCCCACCATGGGCCAGGCACGACACGGGCTAAACGGGTCGGGCCCGGCACGCGGCACACCCTGGGCCGTGCTTGGGCTGCTAGGCTGAACACGCGGGTCGGCACGACACGAACCGATTATCTTATATATATATATATATATATGCTAAAAACGCCCAGTACGTCAAATAGCAGGTAGACTAGTGGGCCTGGCATGCCGGTGGGCCGGCCTGATTAGCAGCTGGGTTGTGCCAGCACGCGGGCCGACACGGCACAACCAGTATAATAATCGTGCCTTGGCGGGCCGGGCGGCACGATTAGGATAGCTAGGTCGGGCCGTGCCGGGCCGGGCCAGCCCGTTTCACCAGCTATGAGCGACACCGCACACCAATAGGCCCGCCCAAGACCAGATCAGGCCAGTTCGTTCAGCCACCACGAAACGCGCTGCCACCGGCCTTTGCGCTCTGTCGCGTCACATTTGCGAGCTCCCTGTGCCATATTGTGCTAGCCTCCACACCACGCCAACTCAGCCGGAGAAACAGCCCCTCACAGGCCCTACTTCGGGTGATAGGAAATGATCCCGCCGCCGACACAGCCCAGCGCCGAGGGGAGGAGTGGTGGGGAGGGCCGGCGCCCGGCGACTAGGGTTGTGCATCCGGGTCGCCCATCGAACACGGGGCCTTTTTCCTTTTTTTTACTTCGTCTATTTGATGGACATGCGTGTTTCAAGACAAGATATCCACGTTCAGTTGTTTCTAAAACAACTAGGGTGCGAATAAGCAAGGCATGACTTTCTCTTATTTAGAAAACCAGGGATAACGAACACTGCTGATCGAAAGATTTGGAACTGTAGAGCAAAAATCGTAACTCATGTACTGCAAAGTTGGCTTATTGGCACTTACTTTGGCCATTTTTACTCTTAAAATTGTCGTCTTGTTTTCACCCTTTTAATTCGTACCAGTGGTCTTATGAGGCCACCTTGAAAAAGACCTAACAATTAACCTAACCCAATGACGAGATCTTGATTGCGAGATACCCCTTCTTCTCGTGGCGTCCAGGAGAGAACGTGATTAGGGTTACCTCACTACCGTAGGCACCGCCATCGGTGTGCCCCGTCTCGAGCAGCCTTAGGAGCAAGGAGGCGCGATGGACCTTGGTCCTTGCTGGCGGGAGGGATCTTGCACCATTTTAGCGAGAATTTTGAGTTGGTTAGGATTTGTGTCCTGCTCATCGTGACAAGGCGGCGGCAGCTCACTGAAGATGGAATAAGGTCCTCCCGGCCCAGCCTTCGTTCCAGTGGTGCGTCTAGCATTGTTGGAAGCCATGTGAAGGTGTGTCTTCGGCGGATCTCACAGGATTCATTTGGTGCTGGTCTACGGTGGGTCTGTTTGGATCCAGTTTTTTGTACATGTGTTTTGAGGTTGGATCCTTCTGATCTATGTTTCTCTTCATCAGTGATGATTGTTGTTCTGGTGTGCCAGTCCTATGTGCCCTTAGTATGGCAACTTCCTGATTGGCTAGTACGACAAGGTTTTCTTAGCTCCAGTGAGGGTGGGGCGATGATGATGGCGCGTCTTCGGCTCGCTTCAGTGCGCGTGGTTGCCGCTAGGTGGTCTATGTATCTGGACGTGATTTTTGTTACTTCTAGTGTTCTATGTACTGCCATGCATGATTAAGGATGAATAGATCTAAACTTTTCTCGCAAAAAAAAACATGGGCATGTTTGCTTCGCTACCTCAATTTATTGGCAGTACCCCCCTCCCCCCCCCAAACAAAATCCTCAATACATTGGAATGCTAACATTCAATGGCTTCAAAAAATAATTGGAGTTTTCAAAGACAGTTTGTCATCTTGCACAGTGTCCGTGAAACTCATCAATTAGTTCATAATTGACACTGCATTGGTGCTGTGGTATTATCCGCTAGCCCGTCTGGTTTGCATCCCTACTTGGGTCCTACATAGAAGCCTTCTTGGAAAAGGTGAAATTGGCTATTTATCCAGATACCGACTTAGATAATATATGCAAAGTTGGTTGTCTGTTTTAGGGGTGTGATGAGATCGTAAGGAATGTATGAACACATGGGGTAGGTGTGGAAAAGATAATGTAGGCCTGCTGATTGGAGCAGGAACACTTTATGTTTAGGGGACCTAGAGAAACATATTTAGAAGATTAGAAGGAGACCCATTGATGTTGTGGATGGAAGCAGGAGGAGAAGCCTGCCGACGCCATGGTGGACCAGTGTTCGGGAGTGGGAGTTGGGGCCGGTGGTGGTTCTGCTCGAAGGAAGTGAGCCTCCTACAAGGATAAAGCAAAGATGGAGTTGCAATGCCCGTGACCCACTGCCACGTTGAAAGAACATGCGGTGCCCCCATGTTTGGTTTTGGTAATTGATGACAATCTCTATGGACTAATGGTTGCCTTGACTTATATTTGAAGGTTTTGTCCATAGGCTTTTCTTGGAGTACATGTGTTGGTTTCAAGGAGAGTTTGTGTTGACCAAGGTGCTATTGAGGAATTATCCAAAGATTGGTCATGTGAGAGTTGAGCTTATTGCAAGCATGTCTTGAAGAAGAAGATTGTGTGATCATTCATGTTTACCTTCAAAACATCATCCAAATGAAGAGAGTTGGAAAGATTCAAGGTTGATCAAGACTAAGTCAAAGAGTGAATCAAGTTGATCAACACACAAAGCGTAGAAGATGTACCGAGAGGGATCAAGTGATCCCATGGTATGGTAAGCATTGTCAATTATGCTTTGTGTACTAGCCCATGGTCTTCGTGAGAGTTCTTTGTGGGGTTAGGATGCAGTGTGCAAGTTCAAGTGATGCATCACGAAGAGATCAAGTGCTTGAAGCTTGCCATCCCTTGTGGTGTCAATGGACTTGTGAAGATGTGCCGAAGAGTGGCTCACCCATAGTGGAGTATGGGGGAGCAATCATCTAGTCTCCATCGACCCACCGCAATCAAGAAAGGTGGTCCATCTTGAGGAGGACAAGATCGTCATCATCTAGCTCAAGTGGATCATGTGCAAGGCAAAGGTTTTCCCTTGATAGGTTTTCTATTTTACCGGTCTCATGGTAGTTGTGGGAGACCGGGTTATAGGATCGATTGCCGTTCTATCAACGGGGGCTCTCGATGAGTTGCTTGATCGTATCGTTCGTAGAGAGCTCAAACCATTGCATCCTTGCATCATATTTATTGGTTCTTATTTGGTTCTTCTCCTTGTGAGATTTGGAGCTTATGGTCATTTTTATGACAAGCTCGAGTTCATCGAAAACGGAGTTCACTTGCCTCTTCTATGATGTTTTCGATGTTGGAGGGTATGTCGGTTCTTCTCTGTTGGAGGTTTCTCTCCTCCTTTTGTTAGGCATACCTCCCCTGCCTCTTCCTATAACCAGTCTCTGTTTTGACGCTACTCGTTGTCTTGTATCCAACAAGCTTGAGTTTGCTCAATTCGGAGCTCATTTGCAGAAGTTATGGTAGTTCTGGTTTTATTGTATCCCTCTGTTGTCTTCTCTGCAAAATGAAGGACTCCTAGTGTTGCTGTTCTGGGACATGCGGTAGTACTGCTCTCCGGAGCGGTAGTACCGAGCCCTCTTGGTAGTACCGCAGTCCTCGCGGTAGTATCTTGCAAGTGCTCACGGTAGTACCGCTCTGTGGGAGCGGTAGTACCGTGGGCTCTGGCCAGGCTTAGCAGCATGAGCGGAAGTAGAGGCAGATGTAATTTTTACATCCGCCCTCTACGCTGTAGTACCGCTCTTGGTGCGGTAGTACCGTGCGGATTTTTGCGCAGTCCTCCTCGTGAAGTAGGTACGGAAGTAATTTTTACTTCCGTGCTTTCTCTGCGCCTAGTGTTGCTGCCTTACGGTAGTACCGTGAAGGGCGCATGTAGTACCGCTCCGGCGGTTCTACCGCTCGTTGCCCAGTACAACATGCCTTCATCTGGCCAGTGCTGCACTTGCGGTAGTACCGCAACCTGCATCGATAGTACCGCAGCCAACCGCGGTAGTACCGCAGCTCCGTGCGGTAGTACCACGTCGTGCGGGCTGAGCGAGGGGATAACAGTTGGATTTCTCCTCACCTATAAAAGGGGGTCTTCTTCCCCATTGAGATCTTATCCCTTTAGCTCGTGTTCTTCCCCCATTGTTGACCTTCTTCGAGCTTGCTAACTCTAAATCCCTCCAACGATTCTTCCTAGTTCTTGAGGGAAAAGAGAGAGGAGATCTAGATCCACGTTTCCACCAATCACTTTCTCCTCTAAGTGAGGGGAACCCCTTGGATCTAGATCTTGGAGTTCTTCATGTTCTTCTTTCGTTCTTCCTCTCATTTTCCTCCCTAGCATTAGTTGCTTTGGTGGGATTTGGGAGAGAAGGACTTGGGCACTCCGTGTGCCCTTGCCATTGCATTTGGTGCATCGGTTTGAGTTCTCCACGTGATACGTGGAAGTTACAAGTTGAGAAGCTTATTACTCTTGGGTGCTTGGTGCCCTTGAGCTTGTTCCTCTTGGGTGCTTGGGCGCCCTAGACGGTTGGTGGTGTTCGGAGCTCAATCATTGTGGTGCAAAGCTCCGGGCAAGCGTCGGGGTCTCCAATTAGGTTGTGGAGATCGCTCCGAGCGATTTGTCGGGTACCGATGACCGCCCCCAAGGGTTGCCAAAGTGTACGAGTTCGGTGACCGCCCCCAAGGGTTGCCATTTGTACGGGTTCGGTGACCGCCCTCAAGGGTCCCTTAGTGGAATCACGGCATCTTGCATTATGCGAGGGCGTGAGGAGATTACGGTGGCCCTAGTGGCTTCTTGGGAGCATTGTGCCTCCACACCGCTCCGAACGGAGATTAGCATCCGCAAGGGTGTGAACTTCGGGATACATCGTCGTCTCCGCGTGCCTCGGTTATCTCTTACCCGAGCTCTTTACTTATGCACTATACTTTGTGATAGCCATATTGTTTCTTGTCATATATCTTGCTATGACATAGTTGTTTATCTTGCTTAGCATAAGTTGTTGGTGCACATAGGTGAGCCTAGTTGTTTTAGGTTTTGTGCTTGACAAATTAACCGTGAGGTTTATTCCGCATTTGTTCAAGCCTAAACCATAATTATTTTAAAGCGCCTATTCAGCCCCCCTCTAGGCGACATCCACGATCTTTCACACGTGTTGTTCATGGGAGGCGGCGGACAAGACCGCGTGATCACCCAGATGAAGGGAATCAATTTCCTTGCTAAAACTTGCCCGCCCTTAATTTTGTTAGTTGCTAGATCTTGATTCAATTCGATTAATTAAATATAACCTGTCAACAATGTGAGTGCCTTGGGGATTCTTCCTCGTGGATGATATGAGGGGGAATGAAGGCGTATTGATTGATGGATATGACAGGTGGTTCTTTTATGCGCTCTCTTACCTTATCTTTCGTAGACGCAAGTTGTAGCGTGTTTTTATAGAATGCTTAGTGTCGCTCACATGATTTCCCTTTTCCTTCATTCCTTGAGAATGATGCATAAGTAGATAGATCTGATGTAAGTCTTGTAGAGTATGTCATGTACCCAACTTGTTTTATTTATTTTCTCTTTGCCTCATGTTGTAGCAAATCAGATGGTAGCATTTCAGGATTAGGCTCTTGTTGATGGACGATGTTAGCCGGTTATCCCACATATAGTCTGGGGAGAGATATGGACGTGCTTTGCTTTTTTTCCTAAAGCATACTTAAACCAATTTGATAAACTTACATGTCTAAGGTATAATTCACTTTCGTTAATTGTATGAGTTGTATCTTGGTCGAAAGACCCTTGTTGCGTGCATTTGTTAAAATTGACTCTTCAGAATTGTAGTACATATATGTTGTTGTTGCGGATTCTTTCATGAATTTTGTTTCGACACCTATATTTCCACCCGCATAGCGTGCATGTTGTCACCTGCCTGTTGTGTAAGGTGGCTCTCAGGATTGATATTATGCGAAGGCTAGAGAAACTGATAGATTTGCATAGTGCTAGTCCTGAGATGCTACATTCGTAATCATTGACGGACTCTAGTGATAATATTGATGTGTCTGACGTCGATCAGCCAACAGGGCACGTGGCGTGCTTGGGAAGTGGCAAACGTCTAGCGTCGCTTTGGTTAAACGACTCTAATTATACACTCTCTTCGTATCTAGACAAATGTAATAAGACAACTAATTTGGGACGGAGGTTTTTCTGCGACAACTGCAGCGCCAATATTCGAGGACATATGTATACATGCAAGCTCGTTCGGCAACATTCAATTCACATATTGTCCAAGGGAAGCGAACCGTGTCGCACATACGCTAGCCAAGGAGTGTAATTCAGAGAAGTGTTTTTGGGCAGATGACCCCCCTAGCTTTATTTTATCGTTGTTAATTGATGATGTTAGTGTGATTTAAATTAATAAAACAAGCCATATTGGCATTAAAAAAAATTCGGGACGGAGGTAATACCTTTTTTTATGAGAGGGTAGTCCGTTTTGAAAGCTACAAGATCCATGTAGTTGAAAGCCCTAATCTGTCCCCGCCAAAAAAAACCACACTCTAATCTGTCCTAGTGTTGAAAGTTCACGTTCAGATTCTAGATTTCCCTTTTCTTGGAATGTTTCTGCGGGTGCGGCCTGGCGACGTGCTCCTCCACGAACTCCTCTGTCCAATGCACAACGGGAATAAGAAGCCACATCAAGTCCGTGATTCCCCTCAAGACCTCAACCCTAATTCCTCAAATCCTTCGTCTCCGACTCGGCTGCTTCATCTCGATCGCCGCCACCTCTTCACAGATCCATCCCGGCGCACCCCGTCCCCGTTGTGCATCGGCGCGCGGAACCAATTACACGCGGCTGTAAGTATCTATATACTCGTTTGCTTTTTTTGTATTTGATTTGACTGATCTCTGTGACTCCGAAGGAAGATTATCTTCTTCCTCTTCTTTTGAGATCTCCATCGTAACTAGTAGTGGCTGCTAGTAATTCGACCACTTCTTTATTTCCCCGTAAGACACTGCAATTGATCGATTCCCAGTTTGGTGTTCAACACTAGCGGTCAGTATTAATTAGTAATCGAAAATTTATGACAAAATTGTGTAATGAACAAAAGGGAGACTTTACTTTTATAGAAATCCTAATAGCTGTCCTTGTCAATTTTCTGAACCGGTCTGATTGTGTCCCTTATGCAACCATGCATGCTGGCTGTTTCCTGTGAGTAGTGACTATGGCGTCACAAGGAGTACTTGTTGAAATCCAATCTGTGTTCACAAGAAAAAGACTCGATGCATTCGCTGCAATAGCACTTGAAATTATATTTCGGAGAACATGGCGTGCCAAGATATTGGAAGTTTTATTATCACAAGGAAAGTTAGAAGAACGAGGCATTTTATCAAAAAGTTAGACTAGTAGGAGTACTTATGAGTTCTCATATGTTCCTTTTAGCAAAGATCTTATGCATAGGGCCTATAATTTCACTTTGAGCCCCTAATATCTTACCAGGAATATGATGCTGTACTAAGCATTTTTGATTTTTTGCTCCAGGACTGCAAGGATGCGGAGAGAGAAGAGGAAGAGGGGCCATGAAGCTACTCCTCGCGAAACACGCATTATAGAGCGAGAGAAGAGGAAGAGGGACCAAGACACCATCCGTGGCTCATTTGTTTCAAGTGCTATTTCTCGCCAAACACGCATGAGGCAGAGAATGAGAGAGGAAATGGTGAAATGTGAGTCAATGATTTCTTATTTGCTGGTTCTTTGTTCTCTTGCATATATTGGTGAACTATTAATCTATTATAGAGAACTCATGATCATTGTTTAATTACCATGTTCTTTAATTAGTCAAAGAGGCCTCGGACAGGTGCAAAAAAGAATTTGAGGCCGACCAACCTGTTTCGGACCGGAGTTTTGAAGAGAAGCCGTTTGGTTCCACAGATGTGGTTTGCGATGATTTGTTGGCTTCCAAGATTGTCTCACTTGCTTTATACGATGGTGATTATGCTTCTTTACGCCTGTGAATATTCTGATTTGTATCAAAGCATCACTAGTTCATGATGTCAATGAGGATCTTATGCAGGTGATAAGATGCTATTTGCATGCTCGGGTGTAGCCATACAACCTATCACAACGACGAGGCCAGAACTATCAAGATTTGTGACTTCAAAACGTTTGGTTACAGAATCTGAAGCAAACAGAAACAGAGCGGACAAATTGAGGGTTGGTTCTGCAGTTCTGCTAGTCATCGTGTTTCCGCTCTTGCTTTGCTTTCCAATCTAAAAAATGTGATCGTTCTGTGGGCTTATGTAGTGCTATTCTTTTCGCTGTAGATTATTGTGTGCCTTCCCGACAAAGAACGTATCGATGGGTTCTTGGGACTATATGATAGCCATGTTGCTATTGTCACGTGCTTCTGCTCCACAGCCACAGGTGTCCTTCCTGTAGACCTGCATTCTCATATACAAGGGCAGCATGCCCCTCTAGTAGCTGTTGGGCGAGCCTTCAGCTCAGGTACTTTGATGACCACTGATAGGCGGCTTACTGAATTCCGGCCTGAAGGTGATCTGATGCTTTTTCCTTGTCCTATCACAGAGGTAAGCTGTTGATTATTACTCCCTCCGTCCCAAAATAAGTCTTGAGCTTAGTACAAATTTGTACTAGAGCTAGTTCAAAATTGAGACACTTATTTTGGAACGGAGGGAGTATTTCCTAGTACTTTTTTTGTCATGATGAAAAATGTGGAACAAAATTATTGCGTTGTAGTCCCTACCCCACTGATTTTGTCATTCTAACTTTTGGCATCAAAGTAATCTTTTTTGTTGTTGTCATTTTTCCTTTGCGGTCGGTCATCACTGCTTTCTTATTTTTGGTTCTAGGCTGGACTTGGAGGGCCAGTTATTGATCTAGTTGGGGACGTTCTGGGTTTGAGCATTGATGTCGTTAATGAAACTAGCTTGATCCTACCGCTTATGGCCCTTCGTGAACGCTTGGAATATTTGGACAAGTTCATGTAGGTATCCTCTGCTTCTACTACTTATGAGCTATATCATCCTGCAAAACAAGGAGTAATTTTGTTCAGACTAAAACATGGACAGTTTGACTCATATTTTTGACATATGGATCTTCCCTATTCTCTCATTACTTCTGTTTAGTATTGATAAGCCTGATTCCCATGTCTTCTTTCATACCTCGTTTCCTTCTCTACGATTTGACTCATGTGTTGGTTTCGCTATTGAAACAGCACTTCTGTGTATCTATTTACTTACCATGACAAGTCGTCATTGTTCTATTGCAGTCCAAACTCTACGAACTTCCGTGAACATACCTTGCCTGAAGATGTACACAGGACAGTCCCATCAGGTGTAAACATTGCTACCGGATGATCATGTGCGGACAATGTCATGTTGATTTTATCGTACATATCACCTGAGTACTAATATCGCGCGGTCATTTTATTGCATCAGGATTTATGAAGGATGTTAGATATATATAATGGCTGGTGGATATCCTAAGCCACCACCACTTATGCTCGAAGGTACGTCGTTGCTTTCTGTAGTGTCGACTATGTCTTCTGTAATCTTTTCTAGCTATCTCTGGTGACAGAACTTCTGTTCTTGTTTCTATGACCAGTCTGTGGGAGATTGCTTGATACATTTGAAGAGGTTTTTGGTCAACTTCTTGCTTATAAGGGCTGTTGCTGCAACATCAATGATCGTACTTCTGGGGAGGAGGTCTGGGCTGAACTTCCGAAAGGTGTCGTCACAAAGATCAGCCGGCGTGTTGTCACACTTTCTTCATACGGTGGTGATTTTTTTTACAGCTATATATATTGATTAGCTTTTCATTCATTCATTCTAGTACTTGTTTCCACTGACTGACTAATGGCCAAAGCTGTGATGTGTAGGGGACGTGAGAGCTTTTGCATGTACAGGCCTGATTATAAAGTGGCATAAAAACGGCACGCCTGTCATTCTGACTTCGGCCAGTTTGGTTAGAAGTCGGGTTGATGAAGACAAGATTGCTGAAAATTTTAAGGTTTGCTGCTCCTAATTGTTTTCCGATCTTGTCCTCTTATTGATATGATGGTGGTTAACTGAGGTCACTTTATTTACCGTTGTTACAGATTAAGGTATTTCTCCCACCGAAACAGGTCGTTGACGGGACACTGGAACTGTACCATGCAGATTATAACATTGCTGTCATCAGTGTTCAGAAGTGCCTATACGGTGTTCGTCCGGAGAACATTTTCCGCAGAGTGAAAAGGCCACGGAGACAAGTAGTAGCCATAGGGCGCGATGTTGACGATGGATTGTTAATGGGGACAATTGGTAAAGTGATTAAGACGCCTGCGGGCAGAACTAGCAAACTTAACTGCGAAGACCTTAAGCTGTCTACATGTAAAATCAAGAAGGTACACTACACTGGTGAATTTCTATTGACGCATTTGCTTCAGTTAACTTGTTAATCTGTCTCAAGGCATTACAACTTCTCCGTTATGTTTCTAGGCTGGGATTGGAGGACCCCTTGTTAATTTCGTTAATGGATCTTTTGCTGGCATGAACTTCTATGATAGAACTAACAGAACTCCTTACCTGCCAAGGAGATTCATTGTACGAGCTTTAAGCAGGGTTGATCTCCCATCTCAAAGGTACAGCTTTTGCCTCAAGTGGTGTCTCAGTTCTACTTTCTTTTTTGTAAACTGTCTCGGTTCTTATTGTGTGGCTATACATTCATTTGGTGTGCTTACAACAATTTGTTCTTTGCATCACGAAGAGGATTGAACCATCCCATAGACATAATGGGTGATGCCACAGTTAAGCAAAACAGGTATTTTTGCTCTTTCCCACTGCAAGTTCATTTCCTATGCATTTAATGTGAATTTGCACTGAAGAATTTGGACGACAGGTGGCCGGTGCCTAAACCATAGTGGTACCATCCTATGTTTGATGATGAGCCTCCTCTCCGTTTTGTTGGAAGGGTACTCCATTAGTGCTATCTACTTATCTCGATGTCCCAATTCTACTCTTTCTAGCAAGTATTTCAATGTGCTACTCTATGTAAATATGTTCCCAGGCTTTTCCTTTGTAAATATGTGTTACACTATGTCGTTCTAATGGCCCGGCATAAGATTATATTAAGTACTGAATTCAGGCGTCTCTGCCACGATATACCTCTAATTTAGACTATTGACTATACACAATCATCTCTAAAGATACTATAAGCTCCCTAGAGTGGAACTATGGGTTTCGTTGTTTCAGCAACCTTGGTCAAGCTACTGGGTGTGTGTGGCCTGTGTGTAGATTTCCTTGTGTCATGTGTCATATTCAATGGCTTGCCCATTCAAAAGACAAGGACCAGTTAAACCACACCAACTGCCTACAAAAACATACAGCACAACACAAATCACCAACAAACATCGGCATTAAACGACTAAAAAGGTACACAATTGGTGTGACAGCAAAAAAAGGTGCATCAACTTCTAGTGGTTTATTATAGCTTATTGTTGGTGGAGGGAGGGCGTGTATTGAGCTATACAGCCTGGCGGGGCCTCTCTGTTCTTCTTCACTCGCTCACAGAGGCTGGCGCGGGATGATCGGGCAAATGGAGGTGCATGGCTTGCGGCGAGCCTAGCGATGTGGCCCTCCGATGTCGGCGTGATGACATTTTGGGAGACCGTGTGAAGTGGGGCAGACGCGTGTGGCTCCAGATGAGGTAGTGGGTGCTTGTTGGGCTTCGATCAGATCCCTCTGGATTTGACGGCGGTGGTTCAGGTCGGTTTGTGGCGGCGGCTGGATGTGCTCTGGCGTCTGCCCTTTGGCGAGCGGCTAGTGTGGATGTCGCTGGTGACCTTTCGCGGTAGGAAGTTGTGCTCGGTTCGGCACCTCGCTTCGTGCAATGGGTGGCCGGGGTGTACCACGTGCGGATCCAGGAAGGGAGTTGTTGTTGGGCGTTACATGGGGCGGCATTTTGGAGAGGTGATAAGAGAGAATGGTGGCGCCGATGCGGTCAGGTCACCCATCACGGTCAAGGGTGGCGGTCGTAGACGTGGTCCACTCCCACATGTTTCACCTCTTCTTTGACTTAGTGGCTCCCTGATCGATCTGGTCGAACAGGATGTTGGCGGCAGTCGAAGGTTGCTGGTGTATTCATCGCCTGTAGACATCGATGGCCTCTAAGGTGTCTTCCTTTCATGGCGGGAGGTTCTGCTCGGTTCGACACCTCGTGTCGTTCAGTGGATGGTCGGGGTGTACCACGTGCGGATCCAGGAAGGGAGTTGTTGTTGGGCGTTACATGGGGTGTCATTTTAGAGAGGTGGTGAGAGAGAATGGTGGCGCCGATGCGGTCAGGCCACCCATCACCGACAAGGGTGGCAGTCGTAGACGTGGTCCACTCCCACATGCTTCACCTCTTCTTCGACTTAGTGGCTCCCTGATCGATCTGGTCGAACAGCATGTTGGTGGCAGTCGAAGGTTGCTGGTCGATTCATCGCCTGTAAACATCGATGGACTCTAGGGTGTCTTGTTTCCTGGGCGGCGGCCCGGGTGGTGGTAGCCGTAGTGCTCATGGGTGGAGCTTGCGACTTAGGTCCGAGAAACCATGTCCGAGGAAAGTTTCAGTTGAGACCGAGACTCACATGTTGCTGTGATACGGCCTCCTGAACCGTTGGATCTCAGATCTGACGACATCTGAGGAGCTAGTGTACCTGCGCACAATTTTGGGACTCTTTGAGGGTATTTTTGCAAAATGTTCAAGAGCTCGCAGGAACTAGCGGATCTGAGATCCAAATGGCTCCCGAGAGCCCGTATCACCTCAGCCTCGGTATCACCTGATATTTCCCCTCCATGATCGAGTGTACGGTGTGGTGGCTGGCATACCTACGTCCTATGGTTGTGTGCGGTTGTGGTCCATGTGCTTGGAAATACTTGGGGTGAAGGCAGAGTATGCTTGCTAGGGTGAAAACCATGTCTGACTTTGGTCACGCAGATGAAAGCGGCGCCCGTGGACGTCGTCACCTTCTTGAGGTCCTCCGTTGTGGTTGCTCCTTGTCCTTCGTCATGCTTCAGATGAAGTTTTTGATCTTTGGATCAGGCGGTGGCAGCGCTCTGGCGTCGTGTCCTTCCTTAAGGCACTGTCTAGGAGGTCATGGTTCATTCTTCACCTCTTCGCGGTGTCTTTCACCCAGGAGGGCTCCGACGGCTCCACGATGAAGCATAGTATCATTTTGTGTACTTCGAGTTGTTTGAGGTGTTGTGGTTGTTGGCCTTTGGCACATATGTATATTGCCTTGGGTGAGTGTGTGTGTTTGTGTGGTGTTCTCTGACGTACGACGTGCGGTCGAATTGTATGTTGGGTGTCAAAAGCCTTAACTAAACCCCCCTTCAAGAAAAGCACAAGCTCAAATTCCCAACCACCAAAGAAGAAAATCAAAACTGACACGCAGGAAATGTAGGATTACAGTACATATGAACTAGGGGAGATTATATATTGGTTAAAGGTCTCTCGATCTCGAAGGATTTGGCTACTGTGGTATCTTGTTGATCTTGCAGTACTTGTAGTCCTTGAACTTCTTGGCTTTGTACTTGGCGGGGAACTCGTCGGTGACGAGCTGCGGGTGCGGCCCGACGGCGTGCTCCGGCGGCGGCTCCACGAACAGCGGCCACGACATCCGCGTCTTATCCCGGCTCACCGTCGTCCGGTGCAGCACGGCCTTGTACCTCCCGTTGCTCATGATCTATCACAAACAATGCAAATTAACACCTGTCAAAGGTGAAATAGTTGATGCGACGCTGCAAGTTTGAGGCACTTGCCTCGATCTGGTCGCCGATGTGGATGATGAGGGCGCCGGGCACGTAGTTGACGTCGTACCAGCATCCGTCCTTGAACACCTGGAGGCCCTGCACCTCGTCGGGCAGGAGGACGGTGAGCGTGCTCATGTCGGTGTGCGGCGCGAGGCCGAGCGCGAGCTCTGGCTGCGGGCACGGCGGGTAGAAGTTGATCTTCTGGAGGAGCACCACGTCGCCGCCGCCGAACGCCTCCGCCATGGCGCCCTCGTCCAGCCCCAGCTCCGCCGAGAGGCGCCCGAACAGCTCCCGCGTGAGCCGCACCATGTGGCCGCAGTAGGCCTCGTTGGCCTCCCTGTACCCCTCGGGGCTCTCCGGCCAGACGGCGTGGTTCACCGCGGCCGGCGGCGCGACGTTGTGGAAGAGGAAGTCGGCCCAGGCCTTCTTGCCCTCGAGGTCGCCCTTCCGCAGCGTGGAGCCATAGCCCTCGGTCCTGCCCTCGCCCGGGTCCATGGCGTACCGCTGCTTCTCCTCCTGCGGCAGCGCGAAGAACCCGCGGCCCACGCGCTGCAGCTCCGCCACGGCCTCGGCCGGCACGCCGTGGCACACCACCTGGAAGATGCCCCACTCCGCCGCGGCCTCCGCCATGCGGCGCCAGGCGCCCGGCGAGGACATGTCGACCACGGGGATCTCCGGCGGCGCGGCCCCGCGGAACGTGGTAGCGCGGGGCTGCTCGTGCTCGGGCCGCACGAACTCGGGCGGGAGCGCGCCCAGCGAGGACGCCAGCACCTGCACGCTCTGCGCCGCCATCTCCGTCTGCCGTCCCACGATCGAACTGGCCGAGTACAAAGCTCTCGCGGGCGGTCGCGCCGGTCTGCGTCGATCGGCCGTGTCAAGGTCTCACGAGCGCGCGCATGGGACGGGATGAGATGGGACGAGCCCGAAGGATCAGGGGCGAGCGGTTGAGGGAGCAGCGGTGCAGCCGTATCGCAATCGCAACCGCTTTTGCATGGCCAGTTGGCAGCTAGCCTCGTCACTCGCCGCCGTCGACGTCGGGCACGTGGTGATGGGACGCGGAACGCAGCCGTCTCCGTCAGGATCTTCGCGACGTCGCAGTTCCGTCCATGTCGATGTGATGAACTTTCGCTGTCAATATCAATGAGGCTCCAGCTCCTCATCGTACAGCTTGGAGTCCGATCGGTCGTACCACCCGCTGGTTGGGTGGATGGCATGGAAGGGGAGCGATGTGCGTGTCTTCAAAAACCACCGCGCGCGTACTCCCGCCGCGAGGCATGCAGTCGATAGTCTTCCACAAAGATTGATTGGGTTAGCTCGTGATTTATCTATCAATAATAAAACGATAGGCGAATCAACCTGTGGTTAAGTTGGTTAGGTGGACGCAGATTCTAACCCACCGCGTTTAAATCACTGGTTCGCATTATTCCCGAATTTATTTGCGATTTCCGGCGATCGCTTTCGATTGGGAGGAGACGTTCCGTCAAGACGAAGCGCCTTACGATGACTTCAGAATCTCAAGATGATATGCATTTCGATCTTTCGGAGATGCTCATAAGGGTAAGGTGTGCGTGTGTGTACGTTCATAGGGATGAGTGTATGCGCGTGTATATGAGCGTTTATGTCTGTACTGATGCTAAAACAAAAACGATTGTATAAATAAATGTTCATCAACTTTCGACCGGGAATTACCTTATATTTTGATTAGAAGTTTGGTAAGTAATTAAAGTAAAATTAAGTAATTAAAGTGAAATTGATTTAGAAAGTAAGTAAATTAAGGTGATTGATTATTATATACATTGAAGGTTTAAACGAAGGGGTGGTGGGAACATTTTCTATTATTTATAAACATTTTTAAATCGTGGATATTCTTAAAACAATTTCCTTGAATCTGAAAACATTTCTAAATGGGCTAACATTTTTTAGAAATTCATGCAACAATTTTTCAATTTCACGAACATTATTTTGATTTAACGAACAATTTTAAATAAATGATTCTAGTGATTCCGTGAACATCTTATGAATGAATAAACTATTTTGTAAATCACGAAAAGTTTTTGAATTTTTAGGATATGTTTCCACTCATGAATACTTTTGAATTGGCCAAATTTTGTTTAATTCCATTAACATTTTTAATACACAAACTTTTTAAAAATTATGAATATATTTTGATTTCATAAACATTTATTTCAAATTTCAAACTTTTTGAATCAACAAATATATATTTACAAAATTACGAACATTTTTTAATCCAGAAATATTTATGATTTATTAAACATGTTATGTTAAAATTCTTTTAATACACGAACATTTTTAAATATCATGAACATTTTTGATTTCACAAACATTTTTTTCCAAATTTCAAACATTTCCTGAATAAGTTTTTTTACAAAATCATGAAATTTTTTAAATCCATAAACATTTTATGATTTATTAAACTTTTGATTTCAGAATTCTTTTCAATAGATGAGCATTTTAAAATCTCATGAACATATTTTGATTTCACAAACATCTGTTTTCAAAATTTCAAACATTTTCAAAATGTCATTTTTTTACAAAATTATGAACATTTTTAAAATCCACAAAAAATTTGATTTATTAAACACTTTATTTCAAAATTCTATTTTTTTTAAAAAAATTAAACTTTTTGAAGTCCCAAATTATTGAAACTAGAAATAAATGGAAATGGAAAAGAAACATAAAATAAAAAATGAAATTAAAATAAGGCCACCTAGACATGGGCGCGCCCCAACGGGCACACTGTATCGTCTCCCAGCATGCAGAGCACATTATAGGAGGTCCCTACTGCATGGGCCGGCCCATGCAGGGGATTCTCCTGAGTAAAACGTTTTTTTTATCATTTATTGGTGTCATTGGTTGTGTAATATTTTTGCAACTTTGGGGCAACTTTTATGAGTAATGTTAGAAGCAATAGCCATGTTATTATTAGGTATAGATAATGATATTCAGTAAATATTACACAACTTTGCATAACACAATCAAAACTATATGTGTTTTATAGTAAAAAAACACATGTGCTTTGAATTTCAGTTCTTGTATTAGTAATCTGAATATTTAGAACGCCGATAATGCCCACACGTTCGGTCTAGACAGGTGCCAAACTGAACATTTCTTTCGGTACTTCTCCCTAACAAACCAAAACGGCCTCCCGGTCGCCCCTATAGGCCGTTTCCATGTAAAAGGAAAAAGGAAACAAAATCCCAGTAACAAACCAAAAGAAAAAGCCCAGGATTTTGGGCATTAACAAAAAAGCCAAGTGTTTGCTGTCAAACGGAAAAAAGCAATCAACTCTAAAAAAACAAAAAATTGCCAGGTGTAAACATTTTTTTTGCAACAACAAAAAAAGGAAAAAAATCCATGGCAATTTCCATCTGTACATATACGATGGCGAAGATATGTTTATTAAAATTGCCATTAGTGATTATACTGACATGAATATAAAGGTAGAAATTGCCCTGGCAAATATAGGTATTTGCCATGGAATATAAAATAAAATAATTTAAATGAATTTATAAAAAAACCATAGCAAAAAAAGGTAAAAGAAGTTGCAAGGGCGTTGTAGGTAAGATTGCCATGTCAATGAAGGTAAAATTGCCATGAAAAATAAAAAGTAAATTTTGAAATCTTTTTCTTGCATTTTTATAGTTTGCCATGGCCGAATAATAAAAATAATAAATTTTCATGGCAAAATATTCAAAAAAAAGTACAATTTGTCATGGCAAATCTTAGGGCATCTCCAACGACGACCCGCAAATTTCCTCCCGCATCCGTCTGACGAACCTTCTTTCGGGGAGGACCAGTCATGGACACGGATGCTGGAGGCTACCATCCAACCTTAGTCGAATGCATTTCAAACACTTTATGAATCAACCGGATGAAATTCGTGCAAACATGATGGATTTTATATAAACATGCCGTCTTTCATATAAACACGACGGATTTCATTAGACTTACATCAACTAAACAGTGCTCGTCCAGCTATGGAGATATAACTAATACCTAATTTAAATGATCACCGACGTTAATTCCCCATGTCCGGCCATGAGCCTCGAGAATTGAAACTTTGCCTTCTCCAGTTCCGCATTAGTGCTCTCCAGCTCCGCCTCCGGAGCGCCGGGAACTGAAGTTGTTTGCCTCCACATGGCCGCCAAGCGACTAATCGTCCGACGATGCTCAGCCCACCAACTTTGGCATTGACGGGAGGGGAGGAGCTGTGGCCTTCTTGTGACCCAAGTGGAGGTGACCTACCGTGCACTACTCTTCCTCGCTACCATCAGCGCCCGCGGACGTGTCGGCTTCATGGTCGTGGTGGCAGGACGTGGCGATGTCTTCCTCGTCGTCAGTCTCGCCAAACCACATCTCGCTTGCGTTGTCGCACTCCTTGTAGGCGGCCGCCAGTTAGGCTGCCCGCTCGCGGTACCGCTAGCAGGCGAGGCGGATCTCGCGGGCGAGCTGTAGGAATCGAGCAGCACCGCTTACTCTAGCACATTTGCGTCCTGCACGACCACTGTGCTTGCAGTGAGCCGCTCCTCTGCTTGGAGGTGCTCCTGGAGGAGTCGGTGGTAGTGGAGCCGGTGGGAGAACTTACTTTTTCGGCTATCGCATGAACAATGCCGTCCGCTTTTCTTTTTTGACTTTCCATGGATCTCTCCGATGAAGTAGCGGAAGCATGAAATGCTATTCACGAATGAGAATTGTTATCTGATTCCTACAAAAGAGATAGGGGAAGCTCGCTTTTGTCAAATGGAGCTAGAAAGCATAGAACCCTGCGGCGTCGGCATGCGCCTCCTGAAACCGCTCCTCCCACACCATGTCCATGGAATGGGCACGAGCCTCGCCGATGGTCATGGTGCAATGCACCGCTGAGTGTGGCACGGACAAGGAGGGTGGCGTCGGCTCGTCGTTGGCCGCGTCCTCCATTGGGACGTCGTCCTCGGGCTACCTGCCTGCCGGCAGCAATGGCCGCCATCTCCTTCTTCTGGTCCGGCATCAGCCCTTCCCGGAGAGCTTTAGCGGGCGAGGAATCCATGGTGAGAGTGGTGTGGAGAGGGATCGGAGGTAGATGACTGCGGCTATGGCTAGGACAACAATTTATATAGCAATGGTGGGCGACAGAGGGACAGACGGGTGGCACCGAAGTAGCAACCTCGGAAACCGCGTGTCATTATTGTGGCGGCTGACGGACGGACGGGCGGTCGTCGTGTCTTTTGAACATGGAGTAGTCGCCTGCACCGGGAAGGGCGCGCGGGCGGCGCTCACTCTGCTGATGCACCGCTTCATTGCCGGCGCCAGCGAGCGGTGGCCAGGTCCTGAATGCGGGCAGTGTTGGGAAACGTAGTAGAAAACAAAAAAATCGCACCTACGATCACCAAGATCAGTATGAAGATGCATAACAGGTTGGGATCAACGATCGTTACCAACTCCGGAGTGCAGCGGAAGAAGAAGAGTCAGTGTAGATAGTGCTCGAAGTCCCTCGAACGTTGATGACGATCCCGCGAACTTCCCTCGAAGGATCCCTCGAACCGAAGACCGAAAGTATGGCCTTACTACTTGGTTGCAAGTGTATGATCTTCAAGATCCGGTAACGCTTCTGTAGGATCGAAAGTATGTCCGAGGGGGGGGGTGATTAGACTACTTCACCAAATGAAAACTTAACCTTTTCCCAATTTTAGTTCTTGGCAGATTTTAGCAACTTAGCACAAGTCAAGCAATCTCAATACAATTCAAGCAAGCATGCAAAGAGTATATGAGCAGCGGAAAGTAAAGCATGCAACTTGCAAGAAAGTAAATGGGGGAAGTTTGGAGGGAGCAAACGCAATGTTGACACGGAGATTTTTGGCGTGGTTCCGATAGGTGGTGCTATCGTACATCCATGTTGAGGGAGCAAACGCAAAAAGAATGAGTCAAAAATTTAGTTTTAGTTTTCCACAGGAAGCATTTCGGAGCTACCGATTTGTAAAACTCGGTGACACCGAAGCAACTTTGGAGTCTAAACATGTGGAATCTATCAGACCGAGACACGGTTCGGTGACTCCGAGTTTGCTAGGGTTTCACAAAGTCCTGGTATCGGCCACACCAATTTGCAACTTTCGGTCAGACTGAAAACCACTTGTGCTTTGGCCTAAGCCAAATCGGTGGAACCGATTCCTACAACTCGGTCGGTCCGAGATGAGTCCGGCGGAAACCTAACCCTAAATTTTCGATTCAAATCTACTCTAATGGAGATTCTCTGTGGATGGATCGATCTCATACATGGTAAAGAACATGGCATTGACCTTGTGCTCAGAATCGGAAGTAAAAGGAATGCACAAGGGGTCGAACTCATACCCTAGTTCGGCTATAAGTTCACTACGGCGGCAACGGCGGTGTTGAAATCCGTTGACGGCGGCGGAGACCAGCGACCTTCGACGAGGTGACGATCCGGAGACTCGAGAGGCAGAGCAGGACATGCGCGAGCGACAGGGTTTTGACGTGATTTCCAAACTCTGGCCCGTCAGTATATATATCGTGACTCTGTCGGTGTGACCGATTGGAACAACTCGGTGGCACCGAGACGCAGAATCGCAAGCGGTTACTGCAACTCGGTGAGACCGAAGTGTTCTAATCGGTTGCACCGAGATTGAAACTTGATCAACCCAGTGAACTCGGTGTGACCGAAATGGAGGAGTCGGTCAGACCGAAATACACAGTGAGGTTTTGGAAGTTTTAAGTCTATGACTAAATGGGTCTCCGAGTGCTCCTCACACAGATGGTTTGAATTTGACTTAGATCAAACTTTGTGATGTAGCATGCATATAATTTGAGAAGAGAAAAGCATAGATAGCTAGAGGGAGTTCTTAGGCATTCTTGTACATCCATTTGGCAAAAAGAAGAAACTCCAAACAATTAAAGCAACAAATGGATGTCCTCGAATAAGAAAAGTATGCAACCAACATGCTCACACAATAAAATGGCAAATGAAATATGTGGCAAAGCATGCACAATCACTCTAGCATCTATCAAGCAATTGGCGATGACTAGGTCATCTATATATGAGTATATTAACTTAAGAGTCAAATGAGAACATTTGATCATAGGTCATACTCATCGTTTAAGCACAAGTGGATTTACCACTTTTACATAAAGCATTGTTGTGTTCACACCATTAGAGTTGCTTTAGCTCAATTCATAGAGTAAAGCTCCCCCTAGATGTGATATCCCCCCTAAAGAGGGATCAACTGACCTTGGGTTTTGTCGATGATGACTTCATGTAGATATCGAAGATGTGGATGCTCATTGTTGATGTAGATCATTTGAAGCAATTCATTGGAGTGAGTTGCACTTTCAATACCTACATGGGTTAGTCCCACAAGGAACACACAAGGTATCCATAGACATAGAGTGAAGCACACACATGATGATGTCCATGAAAGCATTAGGTTACCTTGCCCCTTGTCTTACCAACAAGAGGGTTTGTGACTCCTTGAACTAGTGCAAAGATGTGGAATTTGTTTGCACTTGTCCTTGCCAAAACAAATATGAGTGAAGTATGTTGGCGGAGTCACCCTCAAGAACTCTCTAGTCTTCTTCTTCGGGATCCACATCATCTTGATGGGAATCCTTGGATTTGTAGATGTACTTGATGAAGTAGAACTTGATGTAGTCTTGGGAACCTACTTGACCAGGGCCTTCGGAGCATCTTCAAATGCATCAATCTCTTCTTGAAGTTTGTCCTTGCCTTTTAGCTTGTGGTCTTGTGGTGGAAGATCATCTTGAGCTTGTGTCCCCTTGAAGGAAGTAGGTTCATACTTCTCTAGTTGAGGAACGTCTTTGGGTATTGATCTTCTTCCCACTCAACTCCATTGGCATTGAACTTTCGTTCAAAGCCAACACCTTGATTCTTCCGGTGCCTTCCTTGCTTGCGTACAATTTCCTCAAATTGCTTACTCCCGGCAAGGATTTTGTAAACACCTTTCTCTATAATTCCCTTCAATAAGCTATTTTCTTGCTCAAGTGTAACTTGGCTAAGAGAATCATTAGTGGAATCAAGAGAACTACTAGAAGCAACAATATTGGATTTAGCATGATTATTGTTACTACTAGAAGAAGAATCTTTCTTGTTCTTGTTGCTAGATTTTACTTGTGGCATGTAAGTAGACAAGAATAAATGCTTGGAAATGTAAGAAGAACTTTTCTTCCGAAGATCATCATTGATGGCCTTTAAGAACTCATGCTCTTGCTCAAGATTGAGGTTTTCGAAGCGTAACTTCTCATGAGTTTTTAAAAGTTCTCGATGATCTTCTAATGTAGTCTCATGAGCTAACTTAAGAGTGTTTACTTCTTTAGTTAGACGCTCAATCTCCTTCTTATCATTGTCATTCGTTTTATCTTGATTAGCATGATTAATTGACGTTTCATCATAGTATTCATCACTAGAGTTGTCAACAAGTAAATCATCGTCACCTAGCAAGTCATTTTCATCACTATTGAAATCAACATACTCGGAGTGTGTTACCTTGGGGCCTTTAGCCATGAAGCATCTCCCAATTCCTTCATTTCAAATATGTCATAGCAGTTGGTTCACACAAGTGGTAGACCGGCAACACCTTCATCTTGAGTATATTCGGAGTCAGAGTGATAACTTCTCTCAGAGTGGTGGTCGGAGTCGGAGCTGGATAGCCATTCACCAATATGAGCTTGATGTCTTCGTTTTTTGTAGCTCCTTGATGATTTATCCTTCCTTTCTGAATCCTTGCTTCTTCGAGAGGTTCTTCGTTCATAGCAATCATCTCTACTCCTTCTCTCTCTTGGAGGTGATTCTTCCCTTTTGCTTCTTCTGTTAGGTGAGTCTTACCTTCTTTTGTAGGGAGCCGTACACTCATTGGAGTAGTGTCCGGGTCTTCCACAATTGTAGCAGTTTCACTCACGACTAGAAGATCTTTCGTCATTGTAGGACCTTGACTTGTAACTTCTTTCCTTGCTTCTACTCTTGTAGAACTTGTTGAAGTTCTTCACCATTAAGCTCAATTCTTCATTGAAGGCTTGTTTATCATTTGAGGATGTATGAGCATCACATGAGGCTCTGTAAGCACCACTAGACTTTTTGTGAAGCTCTTCTTTGTCCTTGAGTGACATCTCATGAGCAACAATTCTTCTAATGACTTCGGTTGGCTTGAGATCTTTGTAATGTGGCATCATTTGGATCAATGTGCACACAGTATCATATTTTCCATCCAAGGCTCTCAACGTCTTCTTGATGATGAATTTGTCGGTTATCTCTTCATTTCCTAAGTCGCCAATCTCATTTGTGATAAGAGCAAGCCTAGAGTACATTTCAGCGACACCTTCACCATCCTTCATTTTGAACTTGTCAAGTTGACTTTGAAGCACATCCAACTTGTATTCCTTGACGGAGTCGGTACCTTCGTGCATATCAACCAAAGTATCCCAAATTTCCTTTGCATTCTCAAGACGGCTGATTTTGTTGAATGCTTCAGGGCACAATCCATTGAAGAGGATATCGCAAGCTTGAGCATTGTATTGCAACATCTTCAATTCTTTTGCGGTAGCTTCACAGTTTGGTTCTCTCCCATCAAAGAATTCACCTTGCAAGCCAATACACACAATAGCCCAAACGGCGGGGTTATGTCCAAGAATATGCATTTTCATCTTATGTTTCCAACTAGCAAAATTAGTACCATCAAAGTAAGGACCTCTACGGTGGTAATTTCCCTCGCTAGACACCATACTCTCCTAGGTTGTGAAATCAAGGCTATGATCACCAAAGCTATGGAAAATCAAGGCAAATGGAGACCAAAGCTCTGATACCACTTGTAGAATCAAAAATATGTCTGGGGGGGGGGGGGTGATTAGACTACTTGACCAAATGAAAACTTAACCTTTTCCCAATTTTATTTCTTGGCAGATTTTAGCAACTTAGCACAAGTCAAGCAATCTCAATACAATTCAAGCAAGCATGCAAAGAGTATATGAGCGGCGGAATGTAAAGCATGCAACTTACAAGAAATTAAATGGGGGGAAGTTTGGAGGGAGCAAATGCAACGTTGACACGGAGATTTTTGGCGTGGTTCCGATAGGTCGTGCTATCGTACATCCACGTTGATGGAGACTTCAACCCACGGAGGGTAACGGTTGTGCGAGTCCACGGAGGGCTCCACCCACGAAGGGTCCATGAAGAAGCAACCTTGTCTATCCCATCATGGCCATCGCCCACGAAGGACTTGCCTCACTAGGGTAGACACTAAAAAAATAGACTTCCATGATGATACGTGTTTGTAACAGTAGGTCACGTTTTCTGTCATGCATGTACATCCATGGCAATTTTATGACATAATCAAGATAGTCATACCTGTGCTGTCGTAGAAGTGTTCCATGACATTACCAAAATTATCATCACGGAAGTGTCCACTTCCATGACGATAAATCGCGCGTCATAGAAGTGCTTTCGTCAAGGGTGACCGACACGTGGCATCCACCGTAACGGGACGCCATTAACTGCCATTAAGCTATCGGGTCCGGTTTTGGATCCGATAACGCCTAACAGCCATGACCAATGCCGATTTTCCACGTGTAAAATTCTCATTGGCTGACGGATCCACGCGTCAGCTCCGCGTTGGCACAGGTGTCACTCATCCAACGGTCGAGATGGGCCTATGATATGTTGACACGTGGATGGGCTGGCGCTGAATTTAAGCATGGTTGTCTTGGGCTGGGCCCATATGGGCAACTAGAAAGAGAACGAGGAAATGTGAATCACGATCCTTATTCGGTAGAGGAGTCGGGGGACATTGGTTCGAATCCAATTCGT